>JAQGAI010000965.1:0-16607 GCA_034696905.1 Lepidocyrtus violaceus | reverse complement strand
CCTAACAAGACAGCGAAGTTACAGCGATCTTAATCTCTCCTACTTTTCATCGATTTTCATACTTTTGCTCTAGTTACAATGGCAACGGTGCCCATGGCATCCGCAGACAGGGTGGATTCTTACCCTCTCATAGGGACTAGTTCATTGAAAAAGTTTCAAGAGAATCGGTTATTACATGTTCCATTCCTTCCCTTGTAAGTCAAGCCTTTTACATTATGTTGGCCATTGCTCTCATCATCATGATTAAATAATTTCCTGGGAAATCAGTGACGATAATTCATTGTTGGGTTCTTGAAGTTTGATACGATTGTATTTTTTATCAGATGTCAGATCGAATCCTTTCACCACTCTGCAAAACAATATAACAAGTAGGTATTCGGGGGATTTACCAATTGATAGGAATATGACAATAAACACGAAATGTTCAATCCATGTAGTGAATTTACAGGGAATTAAACGACGCGGTCGACGTTCCAATGCCATTTTTTCACAGGGTTATTGAAGTTGACATTGATTTGCTTGTTAATACTGATCCAGTTTCTGAAAATACAGGATGGAGGGCGGTTGGTGTGACGGTGAAATGATAATTTTTACATCAGTCAATCGAAAATCATATGATTTCGGTTAGACTGATTATAATTAAGCGGCCTCCTTTCATCTTAATTACATCATAACATTTACGTGCATATACATATGATATTATGATGATGAGTTTGAGGGTTTGAACAAAATTATTCATCCTACAACAAAATATCTTTTGGACGAGAGGAACAAAATGTTTCTTTTAAAAATAGAGAGAGGCGACAGAATGTACAGGGCGATTTTTTTTCTGCTGGGCCCGAGAAAAAAAAATCAACTTGACCAGGTAGAAGAAATACAACTTGTTCGTGCAGAAAGCAACGCCACGCTGGGTTTATATAACATGGAAAGCTCTAATCTTTTGCTTGGATGCATGCCCAACTCATTAGCACTTCCCGCATTCATGCTTAATTCATCATCAGAAATTACTGATAAGGTGCTGTTGATTAGCACCTTGAAACAATAGGCATAATTTAAATGACTGATGAGAAGCGTCTTATCACACATGCGATATCCAGATATATTATTGTACTGATTTGATCGCTACCAAAAAAATCCAAGTTATGACGAGGATACAATACGACGGCCTATTCCTAAACTGATAAAAAGCATTTTTCCCATCAGGTCATGTAAATGTATTCATTCCTCAGCAGACGAAAAAAAAACAATGCCGCAAATTCTTTTTTAGCACTGACTGGAATTAGTAGTGATTGACAGAATGAAGTTATCATAGCCCATGTTTAGACACTGCACTTCATCCTCCTGAACGTGGGTATGGTTTGTTTGCGGGAGGAGAAAATATTAGTTTTCTAGATTTCACTGAAAAGTGGAAATAAAACAGGGGGATTGTCACGTTCTTTCTTGACTTTTTTTTGCTCCCTCTTATATTTCACGGACGTGCTTCGTTTTCATCTTGGAGAGGGAACAAAGTCCATTGCATTCTTGGAAGACTGAGAAATTAGTGGAAATGTCGATGTAAGTAGAAGACAAATATGGTTACTTTAAGTATTTCGCTGATTTTTTTTTGGATTGGCTGGTGACTCCCTGGTATCATTTTGGTTTTAGCAAAACGTTTGCGAAGCGAAGACCCAAGGTCGTCATACTTGCGGTGCTAGGGACCATCGCTTTGGTAGCTCTAGTAGCGGGGATAATAGTGTGGCAAGTGGTTGACTGGGATAAGGATGACTCCAGCGGGGACGACTACTATCTGGAGCCCTCGGTCTCCCAACTGGGGAGATTTTCAAGGGCAGCTGTATCAACAGACTCACCTCATTGTTCGGAGATCGGAAAGTAATAAACAGCACGTTTGGAAGCTAAAGAAATTTTATGTAATTTCTGTATTTAAAAACCCAGAATTTTACTCATAGACAAATGATGGAAAGGAACGGAAGCGTTGTTGATGCTGCCATCGCGGCTTCGCTATGTGTGGGCCTGATTCAAGCCCAAAGCATGGGCATTGGCGGAGGCTTCCTTGCTGTGTACTACAACGCTGCCACTCGAAAGTCACGGGTAAGTTTTAAAGTTGGGACTTGAGATAGTTCCATGACTAGTTTTCTTTGGAATTGGTTGATAAACGCTCATACAGACGGTGGATTTTCCAGGCCTTGAATGCCAGGGAAAGGGCTCCCTACGCAGCCACGGAAAATATGTTCAACGGCGACGCCGAAAAATCGTCGAGGGGGCCGCTAGCCGTAGCTGTACCGGGTGAGTTGAAAGGCTACTGGGAGCTACATAAGGCTTATGGGAAGCTCCCATGGTCCGATTTGTTCCAGCCTACGATTAAGTTAGCCGAAGAAGGATTCAATATTACAGCCCATGCTGCCAATGCACTTCGGCAGAACAGTAGACGAATCCTGGACACTCCGTCGATGAGGGAGGTTTTCGTGAACAACTCTACTGGACTGTTATTCCGAGAAGGGGAACTCATAAAGAGGCCGGTGTTGGCAAAAACCCTGAGGACGATTGCGAGTTTTGAGGGGCCGGAGAAGGACATCCTGTATCAGAATACGCAGTTGATGAGGGACTTCATTGATGACCTTCAAAATATGGGAGGGCTTGTAACGGAAAAGGATATGCTGGATTACAAGTAAGAGCTGAGCCAACCTTTGTTTCTTATAATTCCTTTTTTATATGCAGAGGCCAGCCTAGTCTTTATACAGTTTCAACTTACAAACAAAAATCTAGGGCAGTCTGGGAGGAGTCCCCTGTGGTGGTGGACATCGCAGGAGATTTTAAAGTCCACTCCATTCCTCCTCCTGGAAGCGGGATCCTGTTAGGTTTCATTATGAGGATTTTGAGTAACTTTGAGATGAAAAGCGAGTCCACCGTAACTTCCCAGAGGGTTGTGGAAGCTTTCAAGCACGCGTATGCCAAGCGGACCTTGCTCGGGGACCCTGAGGATCCCTCAGTAACTGCTGAAGTTGAAGAGGTTCGTCTAGTCCGGCATCCCAACAAGAAACATAGCATTCATTCAGGAAGAATTCAACTGTGAAGGTAGAAAATTAAATTTTGTTTGAGGATTACTTTTCAGCTCAGAAAAAACTTGACAGAGTCTACAGACTACCTCAACTCAATCCTGAAAATGATCCATGACGAGCGGACAAACAACACGCATGAATACTACGGGGCGGAGTTTTATCAGCCGGATGACGCTGGCACTTCCCACTTGTCCCTGATTGCCCCAAATGGGGATGCCATTGCTATCACTGCTTCAGTCAATCTTTAGTAAGGATGAAGCGAAAATGACCGAACATTTAAAGAAAACTAACACGATTTGTGTAATTCATTCATTCATTATTCTTATCATTAAACCAACAGCTTTGGAGCCATGATCCGGTCCACCAAGACCGGGATAATTTACAACGATCTGATGGACGACTTCTCTTATCCCAACATAACCAACGCGTTTGGAGTGCCCCCTTCCATAAATAATTTTATACGGCCTCGTTAGTACCAAAAAAACGTTTAGTTTTTATAGCCAAGATTGAAAAGATTAGTTTCCCTTTAACGGCTCATATCTTGATGCAACTTTGCTTCTATTCTATTAGATAAGAGACCCGTGAGCTCAATGGCCCCCGCTATTTTTACCGACAAGGATGGAAAAGTCCGGCTGGTTGTTGGGGCTGCCGGCGGGACAAAAATAACAACGGCCGTGACGACAGTGGCCATGAAGAATCTATGGTTCGGGGAGGACATCAAGCAGGCAGTTGACGCCAGGAGACTTCATCATCAACTCTACCCAATGGAAATTCAATATGAGACGGGATTCAATCCCGTAAGTCAAGGGAAGCAAGAGCAATTTAAATATTTTGTAGCGTGACTAAAATATAATTACCTCGTTTATTATAGCAAATTATTACGGACCTGGAAACCATTGGTCACAAAACGGATCGCTACGCCGTAGGCTCTTCCGTTGTTCAGGCTGTGGCTGTGTCCGCTAATGGAACAATTTATGCGAACGCCGACTTTAGAAAAAGTGGGACTGTGGCTGGCTTTTAATACTACTTAATTTGTAAAAGTTAATCAATTTCGCACGAGCTTTTTTAAGAATAAAAACAAAAGTCATTTCATCATTTTTATTAGACATTATGGTTTTAAAACTGTGACATTATTTAATAATACTCGAAGAAATAAACAGTTTTTTAAAATAAAAATCATATTCCCATTTCAAACAATTTAAAACATTCTTTTGAGCATAAAAGACAAGAAAAAACTTAACCACGTACATAATTACTAATTATTACTCTTAACTTTACATAACATTAAACCGTTATTTAAAAAAAAACGGACCCCTACTTTCCTTTAAAACAAACAATATCACTTTAAATATTACAATGAGCCTGGGCGTGAACATGCTCCTTCCTCAGACTTCCGCAACACATTAAAACCCAGCGGGTTGGCCATGCCGTCGGTAGTCCACATTAGCCAAGAAGATCCCCGTCTGTTTAGTCCTGCAGACGGAGGCAACGCTCCCAATGTAATGAGCCGGATTCTCAACACTGTCACTGATCCTATGTGTGGTGTGGCCTCGACGCTTGAGCTCCTCCACAATGGTTTTGGGAAGGCCGTATTCATAGTTCAGTTGGGAGGTATAGAAGTTGGGAGCAATCCTTGGGTAGTCTATCGCCTGCTTGATGTCCATATAGCGGTACAAAGCCCTCCAACTTGTCTAGAATGGGAAGAGAAGATTGACATCTGAGATACCCATATCATCATCATCATATTATATATTGGACGCGTTTATGCTAATGAGGGAAAACAAAACAAACTCTCTCCCTTGTTGTTTAATAACAAAAATGAGAAAAAGGACTGCGTCTTTGTTCCTCCTAAAACTGATAAAAACTTTCCGGAGAAAACAATGGATTAGTTTTTCTTCTTACGGAAATAACTGCTGGTAAAATGTTAAGACCGCCAGATCCTCCGGTGGCGAACACAGGCTGGCTGCTCCCATTTAGAAATATCAACGGGGCCATTGAAGATGCTGGTCGTTTCCCTAAAAATAGAACAAAACACCGAACCTTATTTTAGCAAACAGTTTTAGCAAAAATAATAATATTAATAACTTTGGTTGCATTAGCAAAACTGGGGAAAGTTCCTCCATATTTCACACATTAAAAACTAGTCATATTATTTATATTTTTTTATTACCTGCTCCAATTCTATTATTCGGATTAACGGGGAGCCCAAACTTGTCCGTTTCGGTGCCCAAGGAGAAATCATTCAGCTCGTTGTTGTAAATGATCCCAGTCGTATTTCCCATAAAGCCTGCTCCAAATCTGAAAAAGGGATGAAAACATTATTTACGGAAATAAATAAATTATTAAAGAAATAATCACGGAAGATTTTTCTTTGGAAAAACCACTTTTTTTTACTTTAATCAAACACGGGAACCCTTCATTTGTCGTAATAATATATCAATCAACTACCCTCCTTCGACTTTAATGATGATGCCCTTTTTCATCATCCTCAATTATCATTATCCTCATCATCATCAACCCATTATCATTTAGCCTTTAATAAATTTTCAATTTCATCCCAGCGAAATGGGAGCATACTGCACTATCTAGCTCTGCCTCCTTCATTTTTTTGTTAGCAAAATTGGAAAGGATTTTTTTTCTCTCTCTCCTGACTTGAATCAAAGCCATATGTCATTCTAGTTAGAAGAATTACAAAGGGGAAAAATACTGCGAGTCCATCCAAAACATCAAGTCCGCACTTACGCCAGATTAATAGTGGTGGTGAGAGCAACAGCGTCCCCATCAGGTCCAATTATAGAAATATGAGCTGTGCCAGCATCCGAGCTGAGGGAGAACTCGGCTCCGTATTGACGAGGATCAGAGTATGTCTTATATTCCTCCAGTTGATCGCGGAGTTGGGAAGCGAATTCCGGGGAAAGCAGGTCTCTCTCAATCTGCAAAAAAAATATCCATACAACATCAATGCATATATAGTGTATATAGTAAGCCATGTGAAAAGCATACTGGAAATGGCGAAGGTGGAAAAGTGTAACAAGCTGGACTGCAGTTCATGTTGAGGAACGTGCGTCCCCCCTACTCTTCTTCTGGAGGAATGAAAAGACTATTAGGCCAACCCTGATTCGCAAATGGAAATCATGGCTTTGGTTGGTTGATAATGGACATTTATTTTATGGACTCCCTCATCTTTCCCCCCAAAATTATGGTAAGTAGAGGATTGTCCCCTGCTCATTCATCCGTTTTTCAACTTTCCCTTTCATTCAGAATGGAAAGATGAGGAGGCCTATGAATATGAATAGACTCATATTTTTTCTATATCAGCCTTTAAAACAGGATTCCGATCAAACCCATTTATACCAATTTCCTTGCTAAATAAATGGCTGCCGAACAAAGAATTATTCGATTAATTCAAGGAAAAACCAATCCAAGTAAAACCACCTCATTAATTTCCATTTCCTCTCAATCAACAATAATGCCAAGAAGCAACTCATTTATATATGAAAGATTTTTAACGGTACTCATTAGTTATGTTGATGTGGATGAAAAGGGGTGACGTGCCCTTATTTCCTGTTCATCACAATACGCTTTTGATAAGAAATTACGCCACAACAGTATCAACACAATGGAGACGTTATATTTTGACAGCGAATGGAGGAGAAAAAGCTACTTAAATCGGAAGTGAGAGAATGACAGGGATGTCATATGTCTTTAAAGATGTCTTTGAACACTTGTCCTTTCCAATGTACATGAAGTCACACTAATATCCGTTGAAAATTGAAGAAAGCAGGATAAGGATAAGCGAAACAGCCTGAATTATTTTTCCTACCTGGGTGGTATTCGCAAATCGTGGATCGCAAACGTGAGCTCTGTAGCTTGTTGCGTACTTCAAAGTCTCAGCGAGCCGGTGAGTATCCGCTCCAATATCCGCTATTGTCATGTCTCCGTGCCGTTTCCGTCTACCAAGAAACAAAATGATTAAGAGCCTGTGACAACAGCGCAAACAATCCCTGGAACATCGTGACATCCCCAACTTAATAGAACTAAAAAGGAGACATGAAAAAACTGAGAGGATAGGAAAAAAACAATTTTTTCGCATCAAATCTCATCTTACCCGAAACCATCCAGTATCCCCATGGCAAGTGCGACAACCGGCCCAGACGAAGGAAAAGGCAAGCTGAACATTGTCAAGTTACTTGTGACAGGATATGAAATGGGCTGCTCAACAGATACTCTGAAACAAGGAACAAAAACTTGAATCATTATATCATCATCATTAGAAATTAGAATATTTAGGCATTAGTCAGCATTGGGTTACCCTCGCCATGGACTGCCTTTCATGGAGACAAGCCAAAACCAACATATTCTTCATATGCATAACGTGAAAGCATTAAAATAGCAAAAGAGAAAAGCTTGAGCGAGAAAAAAAATGAAAGGGAAATCAAGTTGGAAGTTTACGAGTATAAGGGAAAATAAAGTATGGGATGATTATAATTACTTCTAATACATTCTAACATACCAACCAACCAAGGAGACAGGTTTTCTCCAGAAAAAAAATAACATAATTTGGCAGGATGGATGGGATGATGAGGTTGGTATGTTGTGGTGTGGTGTGGCAGCGGAGAAAAATGAATGTTGCTCATGGTAGCAACGATAATGACATTAGAACTTTATTACTGACGACTTTCCATCCATAAAAGTTTCCTCCATGTTTATGAGTGACTGCTCCAGTGACTGAGTGAGTGTATTACCCCAGTCAGAAAGCGAGGAAAAGCTGGAAACCTCAGGCATGCCTTATGTGGAAGCCCCTTCCTGTACATTTCCTCATTTTAGAAATTTACAATTAGGGGAACTGCAACAATAACTCCGATCCAACCACCAAACTCCACACAAAAGTTTTTGAACAAGCTTTGGGGAAAGCTGTCGTGTGTGGTGCAGACCGAGAGCTTTATATTTGCGGTGTCCTCCACTCCGCTCCTCATGTGAGTGAGTGTCACGGAAAAAGCACGACCGATTATTCCGGGAAGGAAATGGACATTTGAAAATAAAAATATAGAAAAAGCAGAGTCGCAAAACATGGGGAGATCCCCCTGCTCTCATGATAACCATATTACTGTGGGATTGTAAACTTGAGAGAAAATATTTCACTCTCGATTTTCGCAGCAGCTTAAACTACAAAACCCTTTTCCTAACCAAATTTCTCTTATGGCTTTCCCTCAGATTCAATGCATTGCTAACAAGCATAACATCATGATTCATTGATGATGATGATGTGAATTCTATCCTGCATCCTACAGCTTTCTGCTTTCTCCAGGAGGAACACAAAAGAAGAAAGTATTTTTTTTTTGTGTAAAATCATGCTGGCTCATACGTAATAAGTCCATCAAGCATGGAATACTATACTGATAGTTCCCCTACGTATGTTTTTATGCTAACCCAAAAACTGACTGACAAAATGAAAGTTTATTTTTGTTACAAAAGCAAAAATTCGCCGACTATTGTTAGAAATATTGCTCAGTCTCAGCCAGCTTCACTAACCATTCTACAAAAAAAAGTTTTGATTTCAACGGAAAGAAAATAGGAAAGTTACTTTTTTGTGCGAAGTTAGGAATGGGGCTGATTTAAACTTTTGGTTGATTTGGGATTGTGGCAACTAGCCTTGGAAATGGGAGCCACATGTTGCATCCTCCCTCCTGTCTTCTATTTCCCTCCTGCCTCCTCGTATTGTTTTGCCTTCAACATTCCGACCTGCTCTAACTAACAATAGGAATGAGTGGCTTGTAACGGCGTAATTAGGGACTTAAATGCCAACGGATCGTTGAATTATGAATACATCTGAATTGCATCATGCATAGGTATAAAAAAAATTAAAATTGCAAATAAAGTCAGTCATCCGTACATGAAGATTCTTTCATCCACAAAGGTATTGCGCAACGAAGCTTAATAAAAAAGGATCCTTCAGTAAAGTGAAGTCGGCTGACTGGGATGAGCTTGATGATGATGAAGTTAAATTTTCCGTGAGATGATGACCCAAACCCCTCCCATTTGTAATAAATGTAAGCTAGGATGGAAAGTGAAAGTAGGTACAGGAAAGAAATGTGACTACGAGCCACAAAGACTTGTCTCCTTCAGATTGAAATAGGGGGAAGCGTGAAAGCTAATGAAACTCAGAAAAAAAGGTGAAAGGAACCTGTAGCTTGACAAATCCTCTGCAGTAATGATTCCGCTGGAAGACTCAATTTCCTGGAGGATGTCGGTGGCAATCGTCCCATTATAAAATCCTTCCGCTCCCTCGCTTTCCAAAAGTTGGAGAGTAGCTCCAAGCCTTGTCCTCACTAATAGCTCTCCTTCCAGCCATGGCTCGCCGGTGGATGGGTTTATAAACTCAGACCTGTGAAAAAAATATAATCAGTCAGTTCTTGGTAAAAAAAGGAAAGAAATTAGCCCCCAGCGTAAAATACATATTTTTAGCATGAAAATTGACTAAGGTAAGGATGAAACTAAGCCTATTTAACTGCTTTCCAATCACAGCATTATTAATCGATAAAAAAGAAAAGTGTTTGGAGAAGTGCGTAAAAACATGCTCGACGAAGATAGTTTAGAATGCTTCCCACTATCGTAAAAAAAAAGTAATTTTGGAAGGTGGTCGAGTTGGTTTGGCCCCATATATAACGTGCAGAGAAAACACTTTCCCTTCATTATTCTCAATAATTGCATTAATCGACCGATTGGATGTTGGATGAAAAAAGTGTTACAAGATGGGTTGAACGTGGCCTCATTGGAAAGTGTATGTAAACCGATTTTCTACTCCAGGAAATGACGTGGGTGCTTCCAAGAAAACTCCTCTTTATCGTGTTCCAGCCGACTGAGCTGCATCATGCCAATAATGTCCTGATGGTGTCATTCTTGTTGAAATCCACGAAGGTAAAAACCATCTTGATTTTTTTGGAAGGCCGTGGGAAATGAGAAAAAATTTGTCTGTTCTTGCCATAAAAGTGATGATTGTGATGAGGGGCTGAAGATCAATAAAAATGCACTTCCATTTCCCCTCGAAACAGACCGGGAAAAAAATGAAATAAAAGGTAGACAGGCCAGGCCTCACCGTCCTGCTTTCACCCAGTTCAGTTCTTCTGTTGGTCTGTCTGTCCTCCCAAGCCAATGTAAATCAAATCTTATCAAGGTACTTTCCTTTTATGCAAATACATTCTCCACTCTCAAGTAGGTATAGGCATTCAGAGCAAGAAGAACTCTAGAAATCATATTGGGATGGGGGGAAGAAGAATGCGTCAAGAAATCGTCTGGATTTTTTTTTACCTTTCCTTTCCCTTCCATTCATTCCCGATGTATTGCACATATTACGTAATCCACTTGTTCAATATTCATTGATATGGCTCGAGCTTCCCCTTTCCCGTTGAATCAATATTGCAAGAGCGTGGTGGGTGAAATGAGAATGGAAATTTTATAAGAGAGCCAGTTGGAGCTAAAGGACGCTGTGGCGGTCGTGGTTGGGGACTCTCTGGAGAAAAGTCTAGAGAATCTTATTACACTCCAGAAGAAGAAAATTGGTAATAGTGGAGGAAAGAGAATTATATGATGAGGATGAGGAAAGTGGCTTCTACCATCGCTTTGCCGTCATTTCCTACTTATGGGAATGCATGGTTATATCCCTCGAAAATGATTGCAGCTACACGTGCACAATTTTTAGAGTAAAAAAATATTCTCAAAAAAATATGTTGAGAGCACTAACTGATTGATTGCGAGTAGAATTTGTCTATGAAACGGAGAGAGCTGCTCCCTGTCTGTGACATCAAGTTTGTCTCTTGGAATCCAAGCTAATCGGTGAAAATAGGAGGAAAAGGAAATTGTCCGAGTTTTTTTTAGCAGTCGGTTCGACAAAAATACGACAAAAAAATTCACTTCTACCTAAAGTAAAGCATTTTTTGGAGCTGGAAATAGAAACTGGAAAGAAAACACAACCGCAAAACTTTCTCTCTGGATTGGAGTAAAATACCTTAAGACAGGGTCCGCTTTGAGCTGTTCCTTATGCTGTTCCATGGAATGGGCTAGTTGCCTGCCCACGGTGAATCCATTCAAGGCGAGGTCCCTCGCAAACCGCACCAAGTCAGCCCACGGAACCCTTCCAAACTTTTGATGAGCTTCCCATAATCCTGCAACTTCCCCGGGGACGCCGACCGCAAGACCACCTGAGGTCGGGAACAAAATATATTTTTTTAATATTTAATAACCTAACTCCGTTTCAACTTTCTTGCAGGAAAATATCTGGGTCACGTTGTATGGGGGGAATGTGGGAGTTTACGAAATTAGATAAGGGAAGGTTGGGAAGGTTATCCATGATTTATTAATTAGTGCTCCCATGTTCCAGGAGAAAGCTTTTATTGTTGTTGTGCTATTCACCTGTTACTGAGGCACTCATGTCCGCATCATACAGCTCAGGATTCACTCCTGAGGGGGCAGTTTCCCTGGCATTAATTGCATGCATTGAGCTCCCATCGTAGACAACCATCAAGAGGCCCCCTCCAAGTCCACTGCTTTGAGGACAAGTCACTCCAATACAGAAGGTCACGGCTATGGCTGCATCCACCGCTGAACCATTGTAGTTTTGAAGGACATCCCTGGAAAACAAATTGCATTATATGAAACAATCATGTAAATAGTAAAGCACGTTGCTAGTGTAAACTATTAATCATTAATTAAACTTGAATATTTTAACTGCTCAATTTGAATAAACTGACCTTCCGATATTTGAGCAAATCTCTTGGTCCGAACTAACAGCCGCATTATCATATTGAGCTAATATGGAAGGCGAGGCTGCCAACAAGGCTGAAGGATCTTCCGGATTCAGTTCTGCAGCCGATCTGGCATCCAACAATGGAGGGAGTGTGATCCCTAATGTTATGGCGATTCCCAGGGCTACCAAAATCATCGTTACAATAACGACCATCGTTATTTGTCGCTTCTTCTTTCTGTCAGCAAACAACAGATTATAAATTACTTTTAATTAAGGATTTAATTCCATTCAATGTTTAAGATCAACAACTTTCCAAAAAAAAATTGAGCCCTAAAATCAAAACGTTTTCAATATCAATTTTGTCATTTGAATTTACTTGTTTTGCCAGTGCATCTCCTCCAAAGCACTGTTCTCCTTGTAGCTCCCATAAAAGGGGTTCTCCCTCTTTTCCACCAGTCTCGTCTTTTCCGAAAACATTTTGCACGGTATTTTTAAAATAAACTAATCACTCTTTTAAAAAAAAATATTTCAAAGCCCTCCCCTCTTCCCTGCTCACTTTCACTTGTAATTTTCGAATTCTACACCTTGAAGGGCTACAACTGTACGTCCAAAAAACTAAAATTAGTTTACCCCTACCACCATTTCATTATCATCTGACCAGCTGACAATACTCAACTAACTATAGCCATAGTGTACTTAATCAGCTCACACAATTAACAAATGAATTATGATGGATGATGATCTGGCTAAAACAAAAAGGAGAAGTTGGAGTACCGTATCACCGGACCGACAGGCAATCGACGACGAAACCGACCCCGCGTGACATAAGCACAAAAACAAGTTCCTATTCCTATGCACCTTTTCTACCTCTGTCTCTGCTCTCTGATCTCACGAGACTTACTCCAATGCAAAGCTACTTCACTTTTTTTTTACTGATTCTTCTCTCAGCCTTGGCTAAACTTTGCGTTCTCATCTCAATTTGTAGTGGTGTGATAATAGATAAATAACATTAAACGTAATGCAATGCAAATGATAAGCTTTGGTTGGGGAATGACAAGATTGGATGTAAATATTCCAATTCTAATATCCATCTACCATATTTTGAGGGAAGGAATGATAAGGGGAATTTACAAGTGAAGATAAATGTTTACATGCCATCATAGTATTATCAGAGATGTAACAAAATGGAAAAATAGTTCGGTCTGGTCTCAGTGTGCCCCAAACACGCCCCATGCTCATCATCATCCTCTTAAGGAAGTATGCATTGAAATGGGATTTTTACCTTTTCCGCAGCCGTGCATAGTAGCTAACCTAAAAAACTAAACTTGAATTTAACGGAACTGGATAGTAGTTAGCCGAGACAGGTCAAACAGTAAATGAAATTTCGGACATTTCATCCCTGTATAAAACATAGTCGTCCAGTGCAGCAGTCATTGCATGGATGGATGATGATGACCGATGCGATGCAGGTGAACCGAATGGTCAAAGATGTGTTGGAGGAGGAGGCCGTCTTTTTGTGATGATGATGACTGAATAGCCAAGCAGCTTCAACAAATCTTTCTTTCTGTTCAGTGTTGTAATCCATCCAATCCAGGTCCCGTTGTCCTCAGCTCAGTCAGTGTTCATGTGTGGGACTTCTGACTTGGATTTGTTTAAACAACAGAGAATGATAATAATATGGTTATGATAAGGTTCTTATCTCATCAAATATTAAATGTTGTTCAATCTGGCGGAATGATGTTGTTGCATTAGTGTAGTTATGTTGTGGTTATGGTTTCCATTCCAAAAAAATCAACATCCAACGTAGGGATGTGTAAGTAAGACAGGGAGAGAAGATGTGAATGGCAATCAATAGTTGTTATCATCATGATAAAATATTTGTAAGGCTATTTATTTTAAACTTATGGATAGCATTGTTATTTATTTCCTACTACTTCTCTCAGATGTTTTGCAATACGGCTGTGGACTTAAAACGTATAACTAAAATTTAAGTATGGACGAACCTGTTATTATGGCAGCCCGCCTTCTAAAGTTCTGAAGTATTAGTGCTAAATGGCCCTTGAACGTTTTTCGTAATTGTAATGGGAAATTTATTAATGTAGCTGACTAACAGTACGTGAGTCTTAGGATATATCAAACACATTTTTAAATCGATATTATTTTCTTCTCTGTTAGCCCAAAATGCTAAACACTTACTTACACATCAGCAGCATTCCATAAAACAATAGGCCAGATGCATAAGATAAGATAGATGCCGCTAAGCCCACTTTTGTTTCATTTAATATTACAACTAATTTCATGGCATGCCCAGAATAATGAATACAGTACAGCAGAAATGCTATAATATGCAATGCTCCCAGAAACTGAGGAGCAACTGAAGCTGTTGCAGAGAGCCCCTTCACTATAGTATGACCAGATCACAACACAACAACACGAAAGATTTTAGTCGTCAAGGACTCATCTCCTACTTAAAAAATTTCTCCGTCTTTCACCATTGCATTGACTTAATAGCACACCCGAGAACGAACGCGAAATGATTTTAAGTACACCTACTGCTTACACTTTTGAGTAAATCAACTTGTCTGAGAAGATGACTATGTTTTTTTAAACATGCAATTTGAATACAAAATTAAACCGACTTATTTTTTTCTAAGAATAGCTCATCCCTTCTTATTACCTTACACATATACTCTATAACACTTCCATAAATACTTTGCAGAAACTGTTTGAGCCGACACTGAGAGGGAACAAGTGGAAACTTGGCAAAAAAGATGTGATGTAATCCATATAAGTGCAGATTTAAGAATCTATCCACCTTCCTATGCTGCTGAAGGTTAAAATTTGATAACACATGAATGACTGTTAGGAGGGACTGAAAATACTTAATTTAGCTTTAATAGTGGGATCATTTAAAAATGAATGAGTCTTGATTAATCATTTATTTATATCTTAAGAATCTCCATTTGCCCCAACTTTTGATCAAATGCAGAACGGATGAGAGAGAACAATAATGCATCTAACGTAATATTATTCTTTTCATTCTTCTAGCTCAATCTGATCCCTACACTTCCACCATGTGATCACAAAAAAAAGCACGGTTATTGGATTTAAAAAACGAAGGTAGCATCAGGAGAAAATTATGTTATGGGGAAATATATGGAGGAGGATTTCCAGCGGATGGAAACTAAGTTGAAGCATTTTCTTCTTTAATACAAGGAAAAATGGCTCAAGAAGATACAAGGCCGGCTCTTTGAATCTACTGAATCCTATCCGAATTCAGGAAGATAATTTTTTTTTGCATAATTTTTGCCAAGGTTCGACTTCCTAAAAGGAGATCTCTTTGTCAATACAGCCCTAACAATAAGAGAATATTATGAAGGGCTCACCAATCTCATACTAGAATCGATCGTGTTTCTTAACCAGTCTGAATAGCTAATACAAAGTAGAAAGTAGGTCTCCCGACCCGAGCCAGCATTTCAATTGTCTTATTTAAGAATTCCAAACTACATGGGAGTAAGTCGATGTCATTGACAGTGGAGACATACACTTTCCTTGGTTTTGGAGTGTTTTCTTGCATATCGCCAAATAGATTTCAGATCATATATTATGACCCAAAGTTATATTGTCACAGCAAAGATGGATGGCGGTAGTATCTGTAAAACTGAATCTTCAATAAGTGTTTAAATGCATCCTGAAGTGTGGGGGTCTGTCTTCCCTTCCAACAATTGGTGTGTCCCTTGCCCCCTCTTCAGTGTCCAAGGTGTCCATCACTCTGTGTTAGCAAATAAAAACTCCTTCACCTATATTAGAAGAGGAGGTTTGAAGTGGGATCAAAAAATGCGTGACATAACCAGATGCGGCCAGCTTTACTCTCCTGGATTACAAATCAGATGCAAATCTTTCAGAAGCAGGCTCCATCATCAGACTCATGACGGAAACGGAAGTAGAAGGTCGTGGTGGTGAAGTCAGGGAAAGTTTTGCGATCGCAGTGGGTATCGTAAATATTGAAGTCTTTTGAAATTTGATTAAGGAATATCTGTTTTTGTGGACATTATTCCAGTTCCAGCCTCCATCCGGTTATAATAGCCAGCGCACGGAGGGCAAAATTCGTTGGACGTGTTTGTGCAATAATTGTTATTTGTATGAGGGGCTACCAAAAAAAGTTTGATACGTTGCTCTAAAATCCCCATTTTAAAATACATATGAAAAAATAGCAAGGTCAAGGTAATTTAAAAGTATATCCCAACAATGACTCCTTTATAATCTACAACATTCGTTTTCTGTGCAAGAGAAGACTTTGATATTGATGATAATGACTAAGGCCCGGATTATATGCACTCAAAAAAGCCAAAATATGCAAGCATATATGCACCAAAAAACGTCCAAATATGCACCTAAATATGCATTTATGTCAAAATATGCCTTTAAATATGCACTGTCAAATCATATTATTAGCAATTAACTGAACTAAAATAACTTCTAAACTACATTTAGACTCATTTCATGCATGATAATGCACATTGAAAAGCTTTAAATTGAAAAATCCCATTAACCTTTAACCAAAATTCAAAAAGATTTGTATAAATTTTGCTTGTTTTGCTTCAAATTATGAAAAATCAAGCCCACAATTTTTAAATTTGAACAAAATTCGTAAAATAAATGCTCAAATGCTTCAAATGTGCAAATATGCCCTAATATGCACGAAAAAAGGCTAAAATATGCACGAATATACAAAATATGCACTGACCCCCAAATATGCAAAAATATGCACTATCAAACTTCGCTAAAATACTCCTAATATCATGAAA
>JAQGAI010000964.1:0-16609 GCA_034696905.1 Lepidocyrtus violaceus | reverse complement strand
ACTAACCTTCCATTTTGAAGATGAAATCGAATATATGAGAAACGATTTGATATATTAAACCTGCCGATGCCGATGAGAGAGCGAAAGGTGTGTTACCTGGATAGTGTTATGTGGATGGCATACTTATCATCACTATACTCCATCCACCATCATTGCTAGGCTAGCTTCAAATATTGCTTCAACTCTACTTGAAAGGATCAGTAGAATGCTACTGTAAACATAGCCTATTTCATTTTTTTAGGATCACATACCGTGCAAACTTCATTCCAGTCGATTACACCCTTTTTCAACCAAAAGTACATGCCATTTTGCACAAGTTTGCAGCGTACTTTACGCCCCCACATAACAAACACGGTAGGCATATGAAGGTATATGAAGTTTTCATTTTCAGTGATTGAACTTGGGCGATTCCTTTGATTTCTTGTGCTGAGCATTGTATTGCATAGCGTGAACGGAAGGTACTTTAGTAAAATGGTAAAAAAATCCATGTCACACTTCATGTCATGTCACCACGGATAGTAGCTCAAATCAAATCTCATCTTTCTGCTTCATCTCCGGTAAATTACGTCGAACACAACAAAAATGACGTAAGCAACTAGATATACTTACTAAAATGGGATTATGCAATGATGTTATTCGAATGACGTATTACCCTCAATGAGGATAAAATGCCAGAAGAAATTATAAATTATTTTGTCTAAAATGCAAAACTGTCTGAAAATGTTAGGAGGGATGTGAACTGTACCCGGATCATGTTTGCACTTGTGATTGTAATATGCCTGATCTAACTAATTTTATTCTTGTATCACCGATAAGTTGATGTAAAAACACAAAATTTGATCTCGTAGATATTTTTAAAAATTCAATAGCAATTAGAATTGATGTAGCAGTGTTACGAGAAATTTAGCATGAACTGTGGTAGCAAAACTGTCGGCTGCTGTTGCAGAATACGTCACAGCCAATAAAGCATTTTGTCATTTTACCAACAACAGATCTTTCCCATTTCTTACTTTCTCCTATTTTGTTTCACTCAGCTCCATTAAAGAATGTATGTACCTAATGCTTCAAGATGGAGGATCGTAAAAAGGACGGGCTTGCATAAAAAACCAGTGACTTCTCTTTACGATCATATAAAACCTCATCTCATCCTGATTTCTTGATTATTGATTTACTTAGCTACAGAGAATGGGTACGTATGCCTCAGAGAACGGAAAAACTCCTCCGAGATAAAAATCAATGAACTTTGTATTTTTAGTGAACTAGTTATGGTGGACTTACTCCTTTCACTGATTTCCTGCTGAGACCCATTACCATAAATACACATAGGACATTTAGCCAAAGGATACTTTCATGATTTTTCAGATACTAGAGATAACAATTTAAGATCTCTATTGATCCCCTTTTCTTAGAACAAAAAAAAACAAGATGAAGTTGATAAAAGACCATTACTTCAGAGAAGCACTGGTTTATCATTCCCAAAAGAAAATATCAATTGATCGGTCAAGGGATAAATTCCCTTGGCAGATCAATTAAAATATCAAATTTCTTCTGGCTACTTGAACTACTTATGAATAAACTTAATATCTGTCTCCCGACTAGGATTTCAATCCTTAAAACTCCACAGAAAGTATTGCTCTTTTGACTGGATTTGATTTAATTCAAGAAGAGGGTAAAAGTTCGCATACATTAGAAAGAAAAAAGTTCCTTTTTCTGTGATACTTTTCCATGGCTCGGCTTACACCAGCTTTTAGCTTTTCGCGTCATATCGTTTGTGGTCAATTTACATGTGCTATTTTTGAACGGGACTTTTGCAAAGGTGTAATTAGATTCTGAAGCCCGACCAAAAAACGATTAGGTATGTAAATGATTGGTATAATTACAGATAGGAATGAATGAGTCATGCCATACAGCAAAATAACCTTTTGACTTCATTGACATGTTCCCATGATTTAATTTTCACCTGCACTGAAATTAATTGTAAAAGTCAAGGTTTATTGTTTCCAGTGAAGGCTTTTCTATAAGATCATTCCGGATCCGCTTACCTTGGAATTACGACAGTTGAGCCCTAGTTAAAAGACGTCTTTTTTTGCTAGTCTCACAGTTCCCCATTTTTATCAAGGCTGTCGTGTATTCCACTTTTCTCTCCTTTCTCGTAAACTGCTATGCTCGCTCCCACTCAACAAATGCTTGCTCCTTTCTACCGGATGCTCCATATTGTAAGTTTTAAGCCAATTCCACGTTTTCCTTTTGTTCCTTACTTTCTCTCCAATGCACTGAAGGTATCCTCAAAGAGAAATACGTTTAGTGTAGGACAAGTTGTGGATAAGCAATAAGCAATGAGGATGAAACTTGGTTGCGACCTTTCATTCTGTAAATAAGCTTAACAATTGAAGGGGGTGAGTAGATAACTATCCGTACAAAACTTACATAAGTACATTGTATTTGCTTGGAGTGACAAGATGAAAAGTGACGCTTTTATGTAGTGTAGGAGTAAGTGTAAGGCCAAACGAGGAAGGGGAATATGCGTGGGAGTAAAACCCTTACGTCTTTCCCTTCGCTTCCCTAGTCACACGGTAGTGGCTCTTTCATCCCAAATGTAAAAATTCCATTGTTTGAGGCTTCCGTTTTTGGGTATAAGTAATAATAAGTAGTAGTACATACGGACGAAAGTTTCCAAACCAGAGAAACTCATTTAGGTACTTTACTTACGTCTCCCTATGCTTGGTAGTACAGAGTATACAGATTACTACAGCGAACTCCCTGTTCACTTATGAATGAGCAATGAAAAGATCTATCCACTTAAATAGTTTGCACAATAATCATCATCATATCAAAACAGGGATCATCGTGGACATACATATTGCACACTGCTTCAGTGGAGCTATTTTCAACAAAGCAGATTTCAGGAGTTGCTTTCCCTATTTTATCGATATTATTACGTAACATATTTTGTGCACAGAAAAGTAAAGTACTTTCGCTCTTACGTCAAGGAAGGGGGAGGGAGGGTTAAACAGTAATGAATTGCCCATGTTTGGCAGATAAACTTATAAAAACTTTCTCCTCAACTTAGGAGGGGAGAGAGGGGGAACAAAGAATATTATAAATAACAAAGGGACTGCATACTTACCAGTGTAGTGGATATTATCTGTAATTTTCTTAAGTACCTACGTACACCCATGCATATTAAGTACATACGTTCAGTTATCCACTAGACTAGAAATAAAGTTACTTTTCCTCTCTTTTTTATGCTCAAAGTCAGTCCGGTGTCTGTACAATGAAGGAGAAAAAATATATTATTTTTGTTACAAGAAGTACACTTTTTTTGACAAAAAAAAACTGTAACGGGAATGCTTCATGTATATGCATTGTCAAATTCCTCCTATTTTCCTTCTGACGGGGTGGTGGTGGCCAGTGGATCCTCTCACTCAACCAAATACACACGATTCCTTTGAACCGACACCGACGACAACTGATATGCGGCGGGTGTGGGGTATGCAGGACACGGTTTAGGAGACGAAGATCTCGCTGAAATATTCAGCGACTGAAATGGCTAAAAGGACAACGCGAAGACAAGTAAGGCAATAGCTTACTTGGCTACCTTTTCCCATTACACATGCAACTTCTTTATCATGAAAGAAGAACATATTGAGCATGATGGAACTTTCTCCCTTTCCCTTCCCCACTCACTTTTTTATCTGAAGGGGAAAGGGAGCAGCGGCGGCTCTGTATATATTGAAATGTTTTGAGGGAAAACGTTCCACAGTCTTGCTTGAACCGTCCGACAAACGTTGAGAGCCAAACGACGCGGAGCCATTATCATCATTATCATTCAGAAGAAACATCCGAAGCCAAAAGTTAGCATACAGCAAAAGTCCTAAAACAGCAACGTTCAAGAGCAGACCAAATAAACTGTAGTAGCTTTATTGTCACAACATTTTGAGCAACATCAGCAATCACTAGTCCGTCAAAAATCCCATCATACTATAATTTTTTTAACAAGAAATAAAACAAACCACTTGTTTTTTGTGTCACCATCAAACATCATATCGGTTTGGAAGAGGTAGAGAAAAAGAGAGGATACACTTCCGGAAGTAGATTTTACGGGGGATTGATAGAATATACAAGTAGATTTCCCTTTTTGCTTATATATACAACAGACATAACTACATCCATCTCCTCTTAACTTTATTTTCCCTCTCCAGGAGTCCCTCTTTTCCGTCTTTCCAAACTTATATTGCTGAAAGTTTTCCCACAAAAACATTTCTTTTTCATCTTGAAATATCGCGTCACCACTGCTTTCGGTTGGAACCGGCCCATTATCGTATAATACCTAGCGTGACTTCTCATCGCTTGCGCTTAAACGAATCGGGGTAGGAAGCAGAAGTACTTAAGTTGACCAAGAAGCATTAAATTCTCTCCAGCACCGGCCGCCCAGAAGTTTTAGGTAAGTAACGTTAAATTTTTTACTATCGTAGCGAAATAATATTTATGTATTTATTTTATCAAAGTGGTTGTCTCATAATGCCCCAAAGGTTTGAGGATCATGGCATGATCTACTTTGTCACTTTCTTTTGCTAAAAGAACTTTTGTTTGCTTTTAAAGGTTGCTTTCATGTAATATTGGAATCAGTTAATTAATTTTTAGATTATATAATAGCTACTTACTATCCGGTACGTTATAGGTTGTTACTAGTTTGGATGGATATTTTATAATCGCTAGGATAAACTATTTGCAATGCTTGTTTAGGATTTTTATTAATTGTACCATGCGGGGAAGTAGACATTTATGAATGTAGGCTATATTATGGTTTGTTACGTTTTTAATTTTCTGTCACGGACTTGTCCCCAGTGACCCATAATCAATGGGCTTATAATTCAGAGTCTCAATTTAATTTCGTGGGCATTGTTTAGCAAAACTGCAAATGCCTTCAAATGCGCCTAGAGCATGGCTATGAAATATATTATATGTTAATATGAAATGACTAGATACTAAATGTTTTGTCCGCGTCTGTGAATTGAATATTTGAAGCGGATACAAATAATACAGCTTTCTGTACTTTTCGCGATCCTGAATGAAGACTCAATCTGAAACCATCCAAACTGTCACTGTTTTTGGTTGCTACATTTGGCATTACATTACATAAGATTTTGTAAATGCATTATCCATTACAGCCCATTACTCACTGGGAAAGTTTTTAATAACTTCCGTATCTCATGAACAGATAAAGTATGCATTCCACTCCACTCACCTGCTGGTAAAAGGTTTCCCTACCCATGAATCTGATAATTTTGTTTCAGATAATTGTTATCTAAATTACCTGATTATAGTTCCTCCCTATGATCTTATGAAGAATTTTCATGAACTGACAACTGTCAACTTCAACTACATATGTAGTAAAATACCGGAAACATGGCACTCAAGCAACGAACTGACGACCTCTTGCACTTTTTAGTATGTTAGGATGCCTACATTTGAGGTAATGGTCGATCTAGTAAACTCAAGCTGCAATAACATATTACTTACTAGAGTTTAAAAACAGCGACATGTGTACTAATAACCTATTTTATTACGAGGCCAAACCACTAATGTACCGTAACTCTTCAATTCTACTACATACGTTACAAATACCTGGTAACAATTGCATTATTTGTTATCTCGTCCAAGACCCAAGCAAGTTTAGCCGAAAGAACACATTTTCCCCAATGCTTTACTAGATTATTGACTGAACTATATGCACAGTAATAATAATCGCAGCTAGAGAGAAAGCAACGAGAGAATAGACTACAAAAATGAATCATGAAATACAAAAAATTACGATTCAAAAGTACAGGAAATTACTGACTAAAAGATGAAGACGTATTAATAGGCTATTTAGGATGCTTGCTATTTTACACCAACATTCATACAACTTTGACTAGGTCTTTTCTTAATATTAAGCAGGGTTAGATGAATATAAAATATACAATAGCAAATTATATTTCTCTTTTCCGTTTTCCAGTTTAAACCACTCAAGCTTATTTATGTATGAAGGAGCGGCATGAAATACAGTGCCCGTAAGAGAAAAAAACTTCCTTTGTTAAATTCCTTGCTCAAGTGAGAGCATCTTTTTTCCTGAATATTTTAGCCTTTTCTCTATCCGCTCCCTCACTTTCCGTTTCCATCCAATTTTTTTCTGCTCATGCACATTATGAAATAAGTGGTGGCTTGGTTCCAGCTTCCAACTAGATGCATGGTGGGGTGACTCATATGATTCATCATATCACCTTACCGTTTGACTCCGTCCGTTTCATCACATAACTTCACCCTCATCATCATCAGTTTCAAGTAGTAAAAAAATTGAGCCTGTTGAAAAATTTAACACTTCTCAAAGGAATCATTTCCCTAAAAGCGGATGAGTGGGGGGGATAAAGCAGGGCATAGTAAAAGGTATTTGGTAAAGATGGAAAGTAGCGGATGTGGAAAAAAGGCAACCGAGCAGTAATGGTACGTTATGGAACATGTCTTCATCATGATGGCGTCGACTCAACTTAGATTCTACGTAGGCATCTGAAATTTTGAGAACATATTTTTGTCAGCTCCTCCCTTCGAGCAATCTTAAGCAAAGCAAAGCAATTTGAAATAAACCGTTTTATTGGATAAGTCAAGACGGTTGATTAGGACTCTTAATCGTCGGCAAGGCCTCCATTCATTTCTTTTCTAGAATGAGTTGAGTTAAGCAAGTGGGAAGTTTTAGCGGATGGAATAATTAAAATTGTACAACTCATTGTAAATTACCTCCCTGTCTCCACCTCTTTAAAGTTCTGACTGAACCACACAGCTTTTCCGCTCTTAATTTTCGGGAAGGTGCTGTGGAAAAGCCTTAAATATTAATGTGGGCATGATTATTAAAGAGAAACTACTTGATGCGTAGTTGTGTCTGAAAAGGTCAGAATTAAAGATATATACGTTTCCCAAAAACTCTAAAGAAGCTGTAAAGGGAAGGTTTTTTTATAGCAAAGCTCTGTTTGCATTTTTCCATTAACCCCATTTAGAAAAAAAAACAAAGATATCTCCGAAGCTCAATTAACTAATTTGTCCTCTGCCTTGTTTCATGATTATGACAGGGTTGTTAATAACCATACTTCCGACTAGATTTGCACGAAAATTCGGTTTGTTTATTTTGGGAAATGAAATGGATTGATGAACGTAGGTAGTTAAATATGAGAGAGATATCAGTGAAATTGCATACCTACTCCAATAATTCACATTCTCTGAAAACACGAATACGAGCTTGTCTTTGATAAATGAAGTTTTATTTCCATCCATTTGTTTCCATTTCGTCCATTTTGAAATAAAGACCATGTATCTTTGAGAAACTCGTTTTTCCTGTCTGGTATTTCCAACGGGACATTAATATATTCTACCCAATTGGCACCTCCAAGGGATGATCGTACTCCTACGCTTCCCGCACATATCCTTTTCAAAATTGTTATAAAAAACGCTAAACTGTGTGGGACAAATGTATTAGTTTATACACAGCATCGTTTGCAAATGCATGGTCCTATGCCCGGATTAAAAAGATCATATAAGTAGGTAAAGTAAGAAAGAAAAAAAAAACAATTCTAAATTAATAGTTTTTACAATCAGTACTTAAGGTAGGTCTGGAACCTCTTAAGTTCAATCCGGTTGATCCATTTGATTAAAGGATAAATAATGTGATCTCCTTCCTTCATTTGTCTAACCTGACACTCGGCCGTATTAGTCTAAATTGGAAACGCGATAGCAGAGAAAAGATTTAAAAGAATCATAACTCACTCCGGAAGTAACGGTTAATGGGCCGGATGAGGATGACGATGAGGCACATGACCTGCACTAAAGAAACGAGAAATGCTTGAGATTGAGAATCGTCAATATAAAATTGTGGCCGACAAGCTTCATTAGTTTCATAAAAATAGATGCCGGATGACTATGACGAAATACTGTGTAAACCATGTTTACATGCTCTGCAATTTGTTATACTTTCCACTTATGTCTTACTCCACTTCCTCTGTATTCAAAATCATGGGCAAATCAAGGATGTAACTGACAGAATGAAAAGAAAGTGAAGGGGATGTTCCTCCATGAGAAGCTGGGAATACTGTTCTTAACGACATCCCATTCATTTCATTTTTCCTTTTCATAGTGCAATATTATTTATAGGAGTTTCCCCTTCACCGTCCCTTTCAAGTGATGATGCTCTTGAGAAGATAGATGAAGGCTAGCATATCATGCTTAAGAACTACATTCACAACAGTTGCTCCTTTGGATAAGACTCCATTCATATCACTACACTATTTTTGGGGGGAAAGTTCTCACTTTCTAAGGGAGTATATTTCATCCATTAACTTTCTCCGGTTGGTTGTGGTGATGGGAAGATGGTGATGTTGGTGAGATTGTGAAAGCTGAACATAGCATTGTAAATACAGCAATGATACTGGGCGCCATTCACTCCCTCGATAGCTGACAACCGTCTGGAACGTCTTTTGTTAGGGATCCTAAAAGAAGAAGAAAAATATTGTGGCAATATTTACTGCAAAAAGTGTTTTGTAAGTAGACACACATCTTCCCATGCCTATTCCAAACAAATGACTAACAAGCAGAGTAGAAAATTTGCTCTCGTACTATTTTACTTTGCATGATTTGTAGGGGAAAGAAAGATCGATAATGGCGAAATAAGAAATCCCTGGATTGGGATGACGCAACAATTTAAGCAAATATCTGCCTAAGCCAGTAACAGTAACCTTCATTTTGTATCAGGATCCGCATGCATGATATAATAGGGCAAATCGAGCATAAACTCAGATTTATTTCCAGACCAATATTGTGTTGGCAATTGGCAATTACTTTATCCTTCCTATTTAAAGGTTATTTGCTTGCAAGTCATGACTCATCCGTTAAATCCAGTAATTTGTACAAAAGTCAACTGATGTCAGAAGTAAGGAGGGTGGAGAAAAATTGCAAGGTTAAAAATCAGTGGGCTTTGATACAGCTACAGCATCTACAAATTGTAAGTAAAGCATCATCTTCCATCAAAGTAAAGCGCATCCCATGCTACATTTTTTAAAGGATTTTTCCCAACGCTTTGTTGCATTGATTGTAGCAAAGGAGAAAGTTATGTCGCGACCTTCGCAATTGCATCAGATGAGCTACTGTTTGGTGTAAACACACAAAAGACACTACAAAGTTCATATGAAGGTTTTGAAGAATACGGATCCATATGAATTGGGGCATTGTGAGAAAGTCGCATTCTCCTTTATAGCAATCACAACACAAACGGAAGTTACTGTGTTGACAGCAAACAGCGTAATTTACCAAGGTGGACAATTTCCTAAAATCTTCATGCAGTTCTTGTGAGGTAAATGGATATTGCGTAGAGTCAAATGAAAGTGTAAATCCTGTACATATACCTATACGCTGTTGTCCGGAATGAGACAATAAAACTGTATGGGATGGGAGGGCGGCTTTGCTGTCAGGAGAAAGGAACATAAAAAGAAACACGCTTGGTATTTAGTATTTAGCCCTCTATTCTCTATTTGTTCTACGCTTGAAAAGAAGGACAGAATCCGATGGCAAATGTCGACATTTTTTCTCTCTGCCACAGAATTTTTCTCACCAAAAACAATGTTGTCTTACGTTATTGTCTTTGATGTTGGCTGCATGTTCTCATCCAAAGTGTCAATAACGTTCTGTGGGGTAACAATAAAGGAACTTTTTCACTTTTATAAAATACAATAAAAAATCTTGACATTATCAAAACGCTCAAGAATTCCACACCTTTGGCTGGTGAACTGTGAAAGGAAAATTGTCAATAGTCAGAAAGTTCATTTGAAACATCCTCGTATTTTAGGGAGGTCTTCCAAGGGAAGGCTGCTGTTTGTATAGTGGGGGTTGTAGTGCAGTAATAACAGGTCCAATCAAATTGGAACTTGAACATGTCAAATTAAGTCCTTTGAACAACTTTCAATTTATGTTGGTTGAAATGACATGGGAAATGAAAATACGAACTTGAGTGTTTGGCTATGTTATGTTCGTGGCATTCCTTTACAGGCAGTGACGTATCTGTATTTGTAATCAAACTAATGCAGCTAGTCTAGTAAATTCTGCTCCGATGTCTATATATACGTATTCTATATATAATTATTATCTGTTTAATTTGTAGGAATATACTCTGCTTTGACATCATGTCATGTCCAGTTGATAATTCGAGGACTCCCTCTTCACCCTTACATGAATATCTCATTACAAAAATTAGGTTACTCGGTAATTTTTTTTCAGAAGTTTTCCAAAAATGGATAGTTTATAGCCATATTTGTATCAAATATGATCTATCCTCTTCCAAGTTTGAATAAATTATGATTTCCAGAGAAGAAAGTGTGTCGACGAAGAATCCAGAAGCTAGCTTGAACTTTAGGCATTCTGAGATCATATCATCATGCTATGGCACATAGATAGCTTTGAAAGTCATCTTCATCTTCCTCAACATATTTTTATGAAATGACGTAACGTAAATTATAAAAGTACAGGAAATTATTTAAAAAAACATAATCAAATCCATTAGCATTTCTCATTGATGTACACGTGAAAAAGCCTAAATGTATTTACATGCCCTTATTCTATGTATTCATCTTCGTGAAAGCGGAAGTGAAAGCGACTCAACACATAAGCAGCTGTAGTCTAGCTGATTTGATTTCATAATGGATATCCGGACCTTGTACTATGCTTTCTATATATATACCGTAGCATAGTGTCAAGCTGGTCATGATACGCTTACAAATGTTTAGGAAGTAAGACTGGTGAAAGCGAGTAAAAACAGTTTAGGATTCACCTAACGAAACAATGGTTATGACTTATTGTTAGTACAATCAACTTTTCTTTGTAACATCTCCGCCATAATCATTCCATTACAGCGGTAATCACGATCTGATGAAATGGGTTTCTTGCTTATTGCCTTTTGCTCCGGGCTTCTTCCGCTTACAGGTGGGCGAGCAATTTTTTCATTTTAGAAGGGAATTTTTTCCCTTCCCCCACCTTTGTCCTTCTAACAAATGACTTGGCAAACAAGGATCCGTTCCGGATAGCCTTTAATGCTTTCTTTTTTTTTACTCTGCCCTGTCTTAAATATATATTGTGTGTGTACAGGTGTCTTTTAATTCTTCAATTTTACATTAGCTCTTGAAAGCTTTCTCTGTCGAGAAAAAAAGTCTCACAATCGGCTTCACATTCGCATTTTGAAATTGCCCAGCCTTTTTTATATCTAACACTAAAAAGAGGGGTCTTTTGCTGGACTGACTAGTTGAAGCGTGAGAAACTGTTGGGATTATGACGTAACGTGCTGCTTGCTACTTGTGCGTCTTTTCATGCCTTTGGATGGCTACAAAAATGTAATATAACAATACAGATTGTACTTTCTCCTTGAACGGAATCGCAATTTAATATCTTTAACAAACCCCTGAAAATGCCTTTTCCTTCCGAATCATTATATTCAAATTATAATGCAATTCTGTTCAATTACACTGTGATAATAGTACAGTAGCAGCCTTTTGACCTCCGGGAACCCCAAACGATATCAAATCGATTTCAGTACTTTCCATTCCTTCTCCCTTCGGGCTAAATCCATTCAAAACATTTCTTAACCTTGCATTTTATACAACGGGTTGTATTGCGACACGAGACGAGGTTCCATAACAAAAGATATCGCTTCCAGGAAAATATACTGGGGTAAAATGATCCTTCCTTGAAGCTTTTCTGTTTACTTAGAATGTAAATGTAGTGGAAAGAAACTAATAAGAATCACTTATGCAATATTTTCGGACTGCTTAGCAGCTCTCGGAAAACGTAGGTAGCTAATTGTTGGTAACAAAGAAAGCGCTACCGACTCAAGTTTTTAAAAAAATTCCCGTTTGCAAAATAAAACCTCCTCCGCCAGTTACATTTCCGATGCCAATTCCATTCACAATCAATCACTGTTGTAGTTATTCTTCTCTTCTGCCGACAGACAGACGTAAGCAAGTGGTAATACAATCAAATCGTTTCTTTTTTTTTTCAAGCAAATGCTATTAAAGGTTAAAATGACGCAATAACTCGGAGCACAGCCCCGCCAACGTTTTTCCCCTATTTAAACATGTCAACATCGATAATCCTCCTTTGACAAGTTTTATTTTCACTCCATAGCAGCCTCAACTCAACTAGGCTGTGTTCAATCCGTGTCAGAAATAATGATACAAAAAAATCCTGTTTTATTCTGAAGCAGTTGTCAGCGCTAAATCGAAATCTAGAATTTGTTTTGTACATCATGTTACTGTATATGTGTGAGTGAACCGAGCCCTTTTCAATTTCAGAATTGATTGTCATTAAATTGCAGTAATTTCCTTCACTTTAATACTCAAGTGGCTCTACTGACCGAGCGGAACGGTGAAGGGCTAGTTTCATTTCAGACTATTTTTGCTTGAATAATCTTCTTGGCTTTCATTCAAGCTCCGACCAACTCCAGGCCAAAAATCCAGTTCTAGAAAATATATCCAGAGCTAGATTCTTTTATATGCGTAGCATAAAACATGTCCATTTGTGCCCACTTATGCGGATCTACGGATCTACTATCATACTTGAACAAATACGATGGTGATTCGATTTCCGCCCTCTGATGACCTATCGTATTGCATAACACGATGATACAATAACAGCTATGTATACTTTCACTGGTCATCAACTCAACGATATTTCTGAGCATTTGGATTTGGAAGGTGATGCATCGATAGAACTATCAATGGATGGATCAACGATCCCTACTTCTGCGTTTGTAGGTTATGTCCAGCCTAAAATATACTGCCTAAATTCAATTTCACTATAAAAGTTCAAATGATGACTAGTTTGCCCATTTTCATGATCCGTTCCATGAGCCGTTTGTAACCTAGACCGAATTGGCTATGGTCATTTATGTGAGTTATATCCTATGACTGGACAAAATTGACAGTCTCGCAAATCAAATCTTTTCCCTCTTATAAAAGTCCAGAAGTGAGTCTGCTCTTCCGGGATACTTATTTATTTAGAACGTTACTTTACACTGTATGAATCTTTCCATCTCGGCTCATTTTGCCCCATTATTATGGGCTCCCCTGCTCTGTTCCCTCCCAACAAGCGAAAGTTTGTCGCGAAAAATAAGAGAAATGGGAGTAAACACACCATTCAGCGAGTAAACCTAAGAACAAAATTATTTCTTTCAAATCATTGACTATGTAAAACATCAGGGTTCAGTCGAGTCGGGAAATGATCGAGCGATGTTAGTTATTCAAAGTTTATGCCCATGCATAATTACAACTTCAAAGTTTTCCCGCTATCTTTATTAGTCATGCTCTATTATGAATTTGCACTAAAACGGCAAAATGGTCTCGATTTTCCTCCCTAGAACAAATCGTCCACGTCATGAAAAACTGTACCTATAACTCGCAAGAAATCAGCAAACGAGAGGATTGTTGAATCCTTGCCAAAATATACACATACGGTTGGATGTTTGCTTAGCAGAAAAAATTGAATTAAGATGCTTCAGAACTCCACTCTCCCTTCCAGACTCTTGTTTTTCCTAACAAAGAAAAATGGATGGAATGGGAAACTGAAAAAAAAACTCCAAAAGAGATATTGCAACTATCACGAGGGCATTTTGTCTTTCTTATCCATCCTTTGTATAAAAAAAATAGTTTTTGTTGGGAATAAGACTAAAAGTAAACAAGAGGAAGAAAAATCTTTTCTGTTTTGACTGAAACTGAATATTTTGTATGGGCACTGTATGCAAGTCATTTCTTGGGTATGGGAGGGATGTACATATGATCTGACTTTGACTTTCAGTCAGTTCCAAAGAGTTTTCCCCTATTTGTAAAGAAAGGAGGAAACGGACATTTCAAGGTTCGTTGGACTTCATTAAAAGGCTACATGCACTTTTATTATTCATAGCAGTTTCGCAAACTAAGTCATTCCCTAAAAATGGAGACGAAAGACGGATGCCTACAACTGTCCTTGGCTATGTTGCCTGGCCGGGTGTACACTAAAGGGAGCGAAATAAACTAAATGCTAATTTCAAGATTTACCAAATTATGCACAGAGAGCATATTGTGCATTGTTAGCAGAGCTTGCCAGAAATTGACAATAAAAAACTGACACAGAGGTACACAAAACAAAGCAAAAGAAGAAACGACCGATGAAGCAAATTACTCCGGGTTCCGAACGCCGAACGTAACCTGTTATACTTCACGCGTGACTCAAAATGTCGCGTAGGCTGTAGGTGTTTTTTTTTGTTCTTGAAGAAGTTTTAAATTAAAATATTTAAGGAAACGGAGAAGCTGAGTAGACATCCGCAAATATAATCATACCAAGCTATTAAACTTTTTTCCTTGTTAAAGTTACTATTTCATGTTGGTGGGCTCGATATGTGTTAAGAATTTTTTATTTAACCTCATACGCATTTTCTAATTTGAATTAATGATCAACCTCGTTTTATATTTTTGAATTATTTACCCCAGTTGAATTACAACGTGCTCCCAGCTTTGTGTATGTATGTTTTTTTGGGGCTACGTAATAATTCCTGGAATATGCATTGACAAAGTTAAATGACTACGTATTTGCGGACGTTGAATAATAAATGATTTAATTATGTTTTTTTTGTGTCCTTATGCGTAGTTGGGAGTCCAAAGAATAAGAGCAGAAAAAAAGACGCTCAACAAGAAGTGAAGAAAATGGAACAAATGTCGGTTCGGGTTGCCCTCGTATTACTTGCAGCAGCATTTCTTGCTTCCACGTCCACAATGGTAGCTGTCAGTGCTCGGTATTTGCCAACAAGGAGCCAAGAGGATCGGCTGGAAAGGCTCAGAGAACTTCTCAAAGACGTAAGTTTTCTCTCACACTTGCTTATACAGATTGCATCAGAGCAGAGGAGGAAAAAACTCATCTCTATTTATGGAAAGCATTATTTACCACCTTTTTTGTTTGATACTGATGATGATGATGATGAGAGATAAAGTATACTACGCTATAAGTCAAGTGAGGGATGATGACGATCAAGACTCTGCGCTGTTGGCATTATGACATTGGCACGACATTACCGTAAGAAATTGGGAGAGAAAACAAAGAAAATTGCAACTAAGCCAAGTAAACTTTCAACTCAAACCAGTCTAAAAGCGTAGGTTGGTTGGTGGCTAAGCATCATCAGCTTCAAAGCCATCATCATTAGCAAAACTAGTAGGAGCAAAAAGCACCCATTTTCTTTTTCAGCCAAGCCTTTGTGATCGCTATCACTCACGGTTAATTTTATCTCAATTTCTGAACAACACAAATTATTACAGTATTCTATTCCATTTCGTCATAATAGTTGGCAAAATAAGCATTTTGTTCTACAGTCATGCATTCATTCACTATTCATACTATCACTGTATCGCTGCAGTAAAGATAAGTAAATATGAACATTCCCTGGTAACTTTCCATCAAGCAAATGATTTGGTTTTGGAAATGATAACGGGACAACTTTCACAAATCCCGTTTGCTTAACTGGAATAAATGCTTGTTGACGATCTAAAGCTTTTATCTTACATGTTACGCACGGACAAAAAGTCTAATTGATATTATTATGGAAAGAAGTGTAAGCATTTATATAGGGGTGTTTATGAAATAATGAATGTTTGAGTGCTGATCTCTACTCAATCTATTAAAACACGCATTTGAAACATTTTGGTCTTTGTATTTTTAGCTGTTCGACAATGACTATGAACGCAACAGGGCATATCCCTTACCAGAAGTCCCCGTAATTCCTGAGCGTGCTGCAATCTTTAAGAGGTCCGTTGGCCTCCCTTATCATCCATCTGGTAAAAATGATCAGCATCATGAGATGATCCAAGGGTTGATGGCTTCCAGGCATGGATCTCCATACGTATCCGGTGAGATGGGTGCGGTTGGAGGAGTACCCGGAATGGTGCAGCTAGCCCCTGCCGTTTATGACAGTTCTTACGGGAATCCGGACCGGAAAGTCATGAAGTAAATATGTAAAAAGAAATGCCGACTGTTTTACCAGGAACATAAAAAGTATAAAAAAAAAATAAAAGTATGATATTCACCTCCTCGTCGAAGCGTATCGTGATGCCAAAACATATAAAGATACATAAAAAAGTTTCAAAATATTAAGGTATACTGTATTCACCCCGTAGTTTCAAACATTTTGTTACAGATTTAGATTATGTAGTAGAGTTTAGTTTGTTGTTCAAAGACACATGTCCACATCAAAAGTTTTCTTTATGGCTGGGGCTTTTGTATGTGGCATATGTATTAATTAATTCAGTAGTGTAGAACTGTTTGATTAATTGTATTTAAAATATACTTCATCTATTTAAGATTGATTGTAGGAAAATGCTTATTTGTTAATCATATTATCCATCGTCCCCTTAAACATTTTATAGACAGTTGAGTAAATTATTACTCAGTTATCTTAGAAAAACAAAAGGTAAAAATTTATCTAAAATATTATTATCAACAATAGTTTATACCACTTTTTCCGTAATTACATAATTATCTAGCTGCTAGTTTATAATCATCATTATTATTATCCAGTGGTGGT
>JAQGAI010000963.1:0-16610 GCA_034696905.1 Lepidocyrtus violaceus | reverse complement strand
CACACAGGCGATATGGCACGACAAAATAATATTGTATGAGCCTTTTCTTACAACGTTGCCACTTTACTTGGTAAAGAAAAAGTAAGAAAAAAATAAACGATCTCATTCTTTCCCTGAATATTCATGACGTCATTTCCTGCTGACAGGAAGACGTGTAAGGAAAAAGCTAGAATAAAAAAAGAAGTAAAAAAGGAAGCAGTTATTTGATTCCCTTCACGCTTCCTTGAGTGAAGGGAGAAAAGAGATTTTTTTCATTTTATTAAACAGGATTTTCTCATTCTTCTCCCTGCAGTTTTCTTTTTGTCATCATCACACAAGTTTGAAAAGGAAAAATGCAAAGGAGAAGAAAACTAAAGGGGGAACTTTCTAATATGTATGCGTTCAAGTGTACTATAGCTAGGTATGCATCTATAGGGGAAAAATTGCTCATGGAAATTCCTTCCTTGATCCGAGAAGGCGAGATCCTCGTCGTCATCTCAGTTTTACTAAAAATGTTAAAGAAGAAGGGGAATGTAATGGAAAGGCGGTGCGACAGTTTTGACAGTTTATTACAGTGCACAATCCATGCCCATTTTTGAATGGGTAAGTGAAGCAAATGTTGCTCTATCTCCGGTACTTCCTCCTCACTTTTTTCCCCATTGTTTCCCTCATTTCTCACAAAAAAAAAATCGTTGGTTGAATGAGTAGGAGCAGGGGAGGAACGGTCGATTTGCATGTGATTAAAGTTGTTAAGAGACAACGTGCCCATAAAAATAAAGGAAAATGATGATGATCACCGACAGGATGACGATGCCGTTGATGATCATGGCCGTGATGCTATATAGGGGATATGTATACGTAGAGGGGAGACTTTTTATCCACTTTTTTCTCTTCTGGTTCAAAAAGCTATGTTAATGTAGTGAGGGACTAACTATGCAAATCTTATCTGGAAATTGTAATGGAAATGATGATGGCGGCACGGATGGTTGGTTGGGGATAAAGCAATATGGAGATTGCAAAGTATATTGGTAGCCATGTCTGTAGTCATGTATGGGCTCCTTTATAACCCGCATAAAATCTCTCCTTTGTTAACTGCTAATAGATGGGAAAGTTTTTTTTGTGACATCGTAGCAGGCTAGTAAAATGGGAAAGAGATCTGGGTTTCAATTTGCAAGAAGTTTTAATATGACAGTAAAATTGTCAAGAGAGGCGGTTTGCTAAAAATGCTCGTTTATCTTGGGTTGGTTGCATGTAACTTATCTATAAGCAAACTATTGCATTGCAATTATTGCAAGCTTTTCAAATTTCGAGAATAAATTTTAAATCTGCTAAATCCGAATGTTATTATTGCGTACTCTAGTACATATTGGACCACCCTGCTAAAAGTTGACATTTTTGGAGTTAATTGTAAAGAAACAAATAATACTCCATTCGATACATAATGTAATTCCATCCCCGTTAATTCTTATTCGATTTTTAATTGAAGTCCAACCCTACCAACAAAGCATTGCAATATTATAGGCTAATAAAAAAGAAAGTAAAGTTAAAAGATGGCTCAGAAACGATAATCTTAACATTCAAATGCCATTACCATCATACCTAATCAACTTCTTCCTTGAAAATGCTACACACCTTGGTAATAGATAGAGCATTCTCGTATCCATTATTTTTGTTGTCTTGATCCATTGACACAGGAAGCCGAGTGTGCACAAGCAGCCATCAAAGTTAAGAAACACAACATTACAAGAATGACAAGAGAAAGCATTGCTCTGGAGCTTTCCTACGTTCACTTCATATCATATCATTTCAACTCGTCCTATACCCATACCTTATATCCCCATAAAACCTTACGATCAGCAAGTAAGTAAAAGCCACTACCGACGTTCCGAGAAAATATAAGCTTATTTTTTCCCAGGCAGGAGAGAAAGCAACCCGTTGTCTCCACTAACGTGTGGAGCCCTCTTCATAATGTATAAAATATAGCAGGAAGGAAGAGGGGGAAGACGACGAGACAACTATCAAGTTGAGACGACAAAAGACCCCAAAAACCATTATACGAACACAATCCCCTGGTGTAATATTTATAATGGATGTAGTTAGCAGAGAAAGATGACTAGGAAGCGTAATTGTGTAGGGCTCGGGAAAAGCAGGAAAGCTTCCGATGGTGTAGTCACTTCAAGTATGATTTTCTATTTGTACTAGCTTCGTCATCACGACACTCCACAATGAAGATATATCTATCTCTATAAAGCACACACACAAATAATAAAAGGAAGTAGTAAACGAAAATGCCATATACTTTAGTTAGCGGAATCCGAAATGGAAGGGAAACCTTTGTACCTATATACAATACAATATGTGCTTATACGTATAACAGCTCTCCCATTTCTAAAAGTTATTATAAGGCATTTCCAAGAATGAAAGGGTAATATCATGAAACAATTTGGTACAACATGAACACACACACCATCTTCATTGAACCGACAAGCTTTTCCACTAGCTAATGCTTTGTAGGAAGGTGACAGACGAGGAAATTGTCATCTTGCAGCTTTACTATTATTGCCGTCGTAGAAGTAGTAGTAGCGCCTTTTCCTACAACCAACCAACACCAAATACCACTACCACCACCACCACCACTGCTGCCATAATCATGATCATCATCATCAGCACTACTTTCACTCGGTTTGGTAGTAATATTATTATTAAAAGGATACAGACGAATTTGTTGACGCATTCCCTATAAGCTGAAAAACAAATGCTTATGCAGTTCCAGATCTGGCACAAGAGAATTCCTATCATTGAATGAAATGATGATGATAGTGTGGTAATGGCGGTTTTCACCTTAAGGTACTCCCCGACTTTGCTTTCTCCTGTGAGAAGATAATGATCCTATTAAAGGCCTTGAGCATACAGGAACTTCATTCTAGTTTATGTAATGCTTCAGGAAGATACGGTTATGTCAAGGGAGGGAGGTGGGATGCGGTGGCAGTTGTAAAAAAATTGTAATGTAATTTTAGCAGACTATAAAATAGTAGCAGGTTTAAAGGTTAAAAACACTTCTGTTGTCTTCAAAATACAAAACTTAAGTGTTTATAGAGCGATTGATATACTGAACATCGGTGAAAGAATATTGCATTTTTTCTTGGCTTAGCTTGATTATCCAACAGGATGATACTATTACGCTCAAGCGTGTTCACTATCTGCATGCAGGTTTTTGCAAAATAAGCTAAGGTATTTCATGGCGAGTTTGGGGACCATAGTGGGATAACAAAGAAAGAAAACAAGTTTCAAGGGCTCGTATGGAAAATGAGGCTTGGGATTGGCGCTCGTGGTGCGGTGTGGTTGAAGAGCTAATATAAATTAATGGCTTCTCTCCCTTCCTCTTTCACCGCTCTTCTGTTCTGTCTGAGTGACGGCCAAAAGCTATATCTTTTCCTTTCACTTTTCCTCTATTCTTTTCAGCAAGTGCTTGGCTCTCCAGCCTCATAACTTGAGCAAAGAGTAATCTGGTAACAGTGAGTGGAATAGAGAAATGAAGATGATGATGAACTATGAAGTATGGGGTTTTATATATAATCATTTTTGAAGGCAAAATTATACTGTCTGATAGAAAAAAGCCCGTAGACGTCTACCCCTTTATTGTTGGAAGATGCTTGGCAGTATTTCCAGATAACAAAACCAACCAAGAAACATCAGAAATAAAATATGTTTTTTACTTTGGTTTCAATTCCTCCATCAAACTACTTTTGTATTGTTTCGAAGTATTAGTTGGGCCGGATTATATTTTATTTATAGCGATAAGCTGCTTTTCTTTCATAGGGATAAGGTTTTAGGAAGTCCGAAAACATTATTGCAACTATAAACGCAAATAACGATATGTAGCAAAATCATCCGAAAGCTTTTAATTGCTGGCAAATTGATACAAAGAGTTGCAATGTAATGATGTGCATTCCCCCAGCAGATAATATGCACACTTCATTCCCATATTTCTCCATCTCACTATCTCACACAGCATCTGAACCATGGCTGTGGAAGTTTTTGCGTATTTTTTAAAAGGAAAAGGCAAAAATGAAGGATTTTTGAGAGAAAAATGCTGTAAAATGTCTATTTGGTAGCTTGTTTGTCAGCTGAAGGGAGCAAGTATATTAGATGAATTGATCATACTCCTACTCATAGAAATAAGCCTAAAGAATTCGTATATTAAGTATGCTTTATTGCAATACTTTTCTGTCTTGTTTCTCCTCTAATAGTACAATGGTAAAGTAATGGTTATCGGGCGTAGATATCCTTTCTTTCTCTATTCGACATATTATGCAAAAAAATAAAATAACTCAAACGGTCCGCTTTTATCTTTTTTTTAGCAGCCTCCAATATATATATAGCAATAGCGGAAGATACTTTTCTTTCCTAACATACAATAGATGTAGCAAAAGATTGCAAATGAATTCTTCCAGACATGGATGAATGTGTATGTATGTGTGTGTGGTCGAGGTATGACTACTATTACTGTTATTATTCCTATTACGATTATTATTGGGGAAGGAGCGAGAGCTTTCTAGATGGTGGAGAGAAGAGCTTTCTTTTCTATTCTCCACTTTTTTCTTCCCTTCCTCCCATCTGGATTTTATGGCACACTCAAAAACTTCTCATGCATTCATACGGTAGTTGAGCAATGAAACCCATTTTCTGTCATAGTCATATAACATAACGATTTCTATTTTCTCTTTTTACTCGTTTCGTTCCCTATGCATCTTAACCTTTTTATGTTGGAGAAGGTGTAGGTATGTATATTATTGTTATTATTACTGCTTTCACTCAATATCCTCGTCTCGGCCTCCATCCAAGGAATCATAAAGTTAGATACGCTTCCATGAGTGAAGCTTACTGAACCATTTTCCCGAAGATAATGGCTCCATAAAAATGAATATAGTTGAACATGAAGGTATGATAGTTAATAATACATTTTTGCACAGGATGTGAAGAAACCAAAAAAACTACATGTACAACTTTCTTTATTTTTTTCCTTCAACATTTTCCCAGCTCTTCCCTACCAGCGTATGGGAATGAGCGGCGAAGTGAAATATGACTGTAAAAACAAATATCTCCCTCTTCATAATAAATTTAAAAACTTTTCCTCACTTTTTACAATACTTTTTGACGGAAATTTTTACTTGGAAAGGGCCTACTTTATTGTTTAGTTTATTAATCTTCATCCTCTGCAAAGTCATTAAATTTGGAGAAAGTGTGTACAAAATATTTAATAATACTTTAGATATGTCCATGATAAGCATATAGCAAAAAACTAATGTCATGTTATAAGTAATAGGAACCGCTGTTTTGAAGAGAAAGAGCGCAAGTGAAATCTGCATCTCCAGAGAACTATAACATTTTTTATGTGTTATGCATACATATCTCGTGTAGGTATGTGCTCGCTCACTAAACACCATAAAAAAGCATTGCACATTTGTCAGCCCCATTCCACAAAAAGCAATAACCAAGTTTTATATGAATAAAAGGAGTCTACCGAATCCCGCTTTATTTATATGAGATGAATTATGAGTATAAATTATGACATGGTAGTAACTACTCACAAATGCACTGTACTGAATACTGAGGAAAAAAACCCACCATCATCGTATCACCACGATCCCTAACAATGTCTGTGGGGCATGTAGTTACCGAGAATACCATCATCATTCCTCGAAATTGTCCTCTCCCTTTTCTTTTATGCCTGCATTTAAATCATAAGAAAGGCTAAATTGCCAAGGCTGAATTGACATGGAGTATAGTGCAGTATTTGCAAACTTAGTCAGTTGATAACGGGTTTTTTCTTCGGAAAGAAAAAAAATGAAACTGTGCGTTAAATGTAAAGTAGAACAGTAAGAATAATAATCTCTGTCGTAAACTTTCATTCAATTTCTCTTCTGTTAGGGAAAAGGTTTTTGTAAATATATTGGGAAATGATTTCAAGTGTAGGTAGCTATATTTAGTAGGTATCTCGTATTTTATCGGTAGGCTTGAAATGATATTTTCTTTTTGGGAGAAAGTGTCCATTTTTTTCCTCCTTTTTCCATCCCATTGTTCCTGCTCAATGGTCCTAACCCTTTTCATATGCTTTGAGCATGACATTCCTTCCCGTTCCCGTTATTTATGACACACCATAATCATACACTTACTTTAGCTAAAGACATGCATGCGTAGGTATAAATATACTTATTGCCAGGTCTGTGTATGAGTGGAGTTGAGGGAAAGTGTTCAGTTTTTTTTCAAGGAATGACTGCTTCCATCCTTTCTTCCCAGTCTTTTTTATTACTGAACATTATATTATGAGATATTATGTTTTTATATGACGGCTAAAGTCAGGTTCATTGACATGCATCGTTGCGAACCCTATTTTCCTTACCAATTCTATATAGGTAATTCTACGAGGGTGGTAAGAAGCTATATCGTGCGTAGCCAGAACCATATATTTTCTCTAGACACAATAACAATTTCCCCAAACATTTTCCTTTATTGTGCAGTATGTCGTATGAATTAACATGTAATGAAGCCAAATGGTTCTTTGAAAGTACAAAGTTTATTGGAAAGCTGGAGTGATTTTTACAATACCTTTACAACAACGAAGGGATATGATCATGACCAAATATTGTGTAGGTCGTAGGTGTATAAGTAAGTGTACATTTGGAGTTAATCGTAAGAGGAACTTCTTTTCCTGGACAAGAATGAGCGGTTTGTGTATCGTTCCGGACGAACGGACAACTCCATAAAAGGATTGGCATTTTATCATGGCATGGTCTGCTAACCTGACGTAAAATGGCCATTATCCTTCACAATAAAGAAAGTGGTTTAAGTAAACCTTGTTATTTTAATTTTATTGATAAAAAACAAATAAATGACAATTTCAAACACAAACATGTGCATAAAAGCTGACATTTTTGAATGGCCAGAAATGGGGGAAACAACTTTTTAATTAGCATAACAGTTCTATTAAAACATTCACTTTCTAAATAATTGTTTTCGGTATGCACGTTTCTTTTGTAAACAAGCTAAATAACAAGTCAATGTTAATGGCAATCAAAGCAGAAGTTTACAATGTCCTATTGTAATTTATTTATAATACTGCTGCTTAACAGGCCACAAAGAGAAAGTGAAATATCATTACAAATACTAGTTCATGTACTAATCTAATCCTCCTTGCTACTGCTCACTATACAATTAATGCATGACTTCCGACGGTTTGGCTGGAAGACCCCGGAGGAAGGTTTTTGTTTAAAGTTTGTACGCTTTTATTATCCACTCAAGTATCTCATTCGGCTATCCTGATTTTGAATAGAGATAAAAGTGAATCGTGAATAGGAATATAAATGTGAATTATCTCATGTTATTGCCGACAATACTCCAAAAATACAATTTCATTTTACCGAAATTAGAAAAGGGAGCCAATAATAGACTTGTAAGCTTACACTTTCACTATTGTGCAGTGCAGTACACATAACACCACCACCCACCATGCACTGCTCAAACTTATTCATTCCATTGGCAGTATGATATTATGCCAATGAGTAGAAATCTATGAATATTTACATTTCTCTCAATTTGTATTCACTTTACGCAACGAGGGGAAAGTCCAACCCATTCAGTTCACTGGTTGTTGATATGCATTTTCCCAGAATATCATTTAATTTCAAATTGTATGCTTTCCTCCCTTCTCTGTTTTTATAGCTGCCCAGGGCAGTATACAAGTTAAAGAGTGAAATGTGTGTACGTGCGTGGGCTTGTGTTTGCAAAGTACATATATAATAAACAAAGGGCTTGTATCACGCCAACACAAAACCAAAACATTTATAGAGAACAGAAGGGTGGTGGCACATATTTTTATTACTCGGGGCTCTTCATTCCATTAACGTTATGTTATGTTATGACTTTTCTGCTACCTACTCCTTCCAGTAGAAATATACTCGTAAGCTATTGTAAGTATTGTTATTGAGATGAACTCATGTCTCCCTTTTGGATTGCCTGACTCAAAAAATATAAAAACGGAAATCTTGTTAAACTTGTGCATTTACTTTTATGGGCTGGATGTTGCTGAATGTCAATTAACTGAGATTTTTATGCCAGGAAATAAAAAAGGGGTTCCGTAGGGAGTGGCAAAAGGAGTGGATGATAAAATACTGTTAGTAGTAATAATAAGAAAAACGATAATAAGAGCCAATGTTGAGGGTAACGGTATTGGTGTTGGGGAGCCATATGGCAATCTGAAATTAGTGGAATATTATATTATAACGGTAGCAATGATTGTGCGGGATAATTGTGAAACGTTAATTTATAGTTCTGTATGACTACTTTCTACTCAAATAGATGTATGTATTTAGAAGTAAAATATTATTCGGTTGTTCCGAGCCTGGGTAAACTTTTCTGTCCTGTTGGAAGAAAGTTTGTGAAGATGTCAAAATAAATATAAAAAGGAATACGGAAAGGGAAGGAGCGGAAACGGAAGAAGAAGATTGAGTTTTATTTTGTTTTTCTTTACCTAAACAAGCAAAGAAGGGAGCGTGCAGAGTATTCAAAACGTTCACCATTATGGAAATCCTCACATTTTAAAGTAAACAGTGAGAGCCCACCCTTCCTGAGAGTGTGAGTAGTCTTTATTTTATTCTTAAAATGGATTGCCTTTTTTTAGAGAGATAGAGAAAGTCAACGAAACTTTATTTCATGTTAAAAAGCGGTTAAACAGATATATGATAGGAGTCACCTGCTGGAGACTAATATTGTAGAGGATGTGTAAAACGTATAAAAGTGTAATAAAAACGAGCTACTATTTTCCTATTTATACGAATGTTTCATTAGAAGAAACGTATAAAAGTGAGTAGCTAAAGTAGTATACGATATCATGATAGTTTTACGATGTTAGACAGGCAGAAGCTGGCAACTCTGTTGTTGTGTCATATAAATCTGTTAATCTAAACTATACCCAACGTACTTTTTGTCTATTTCCCACTCCCAGAGATTGATGTCATTTTCTTCATGTAATGGAGATCAAGCATGCACTTCCAACTGCCATTAACACATGCAATTGCTTAGTAGTGTAAAGTTAGGGGAAATTATTCAGAGAAAGTTGCACTGTTTTCCTTTTCCTTTTGGAATGTGCAACACACACAATAGAATATTCATGCTTCAAAATGTCATTAGGGGCATATTTTTGAAGATTGATATGATTAACGTTACCAACATTACTTATAGCTAATCGTAAATACAGTTGCACTGGATGATTGACGGGGGACAAATTTCAAAGTTGAATAATACCTAATGGAAAACGTGTCGTACAAAGCCTTTTTTGTATTCCTAAATTATCATGTAACACTCCAACATGTTTTAACCACTCTCCTGAAAACTTTGCATGCTCCCATTTTCGTCGAAGGTAAAAAAAATAAGTGGTAATTAAGCACGCAAATCTCGTTTATAATGATTTATTACGGACTTTATACACCTTTCCCACTCTCCAAGATTTTGAGTGAATGTTTGCCGAGAAGCACAAACATGAATTTCTACCTTGAGGTAACCTCAACCACTGCGTAACGTGTGAGGCAAATATGTTGATTCTGGTAAAAGAAAGGGTTAGCATAAGAAATTAACATTTCGCATTATCAACAGAGGAAAAAAACAGGAATTATAACGATAATAAAAGGAAAACCATAATTCCTTTAGGAGGAAATTTACACAACACACACTCTGTTGACTGCTGTTACTGACGACATAATTTACATTTTACAGGACATTAAATGGGTACACACTGCTCTTTATCATGATTTACGTTTCTTCATTTCACAAGCAAAAAATTATATACCTACATTCATTAGGTAGTGGGAGCAAGGCTTCCCTCCATTTTTTGGTGGCATATGGTTCTAATAGATTGCTGTATTATTTTAGTATAAAGTTTTTAGGAAAACAAAAAACCCCTTCTACTTCTCCCCCTTATCATCATCATCAAGAGAGTGAAGAAGGAGGAAAGAAAAGTAAATAAAAAGTTGTTTGTCTAAAACTACATAATAATAATCATACAGAAAAGGGCTCCAGTCATCACAATGTGTATATACAGATCTAAGATACTGTAGATGACTGTGAGTCCAGTAAGTCATGAAAATAGCTATAATTTTTTGGTCGAGCTCAGGGCATTGTTTTTCTGTTCCGCAGAGGAATATAATAAAAAAAAAGTTTTCCACGGGAGCTGTAAAGAAAAATCACTAAGAAGTGGGGAGGCGTGTGCTTATTGCTTCCGGAAAACTGGCAGCAAGGAAAATGAAAGGTGGTGGTAATGCACGGTTGGTTGGGCCAAAACCTAAAAAGGGGAAACAAAAATGATATCGTGCTCGTGTTCCATGCTCCTTTCGAGAATGGTCTTGGTATTGCATCCACCAACCTACTTAAAATTAAACTTAACTGACAAACTGCACCTAGTCAGGGTAAAGAGCAATAATGATAACAACAGAACAACAGCTGGAGCATATAATATTTTAACGAATTACTTTAGCTTCAAATGTTCCATGGGAAGCCCCGTGAACCTTTAAGAATGTACAATGCTTTCTCTGGAACCGTTGGTTTTCGAATTGAGTAACAAGAACATTACAGTTCATGTAAATATTAATCACACATCATTTTGCACTCTCTTTTGAAAAAAATTTCAATGTTAACTTTTTTCTTCAAGCCATTTTGACAGTAAACTAAGCTCATGTTGTTTACAAAAATATAAATTTGGCCAGCCTGTCCCCGAAATGATTACTACAAGGTCAGGATACAATTACATCTAGATTTTCTTAAAACCTAGACCTAGATCTTGCCTTAAAATATAAATAGCAAATGATAACGAATAGTTTTACAGTGAGCGAAACCATTTACTGCAAGTCACCGGTCAGTTTTGTCCGGAATTTGTAATCCTTTTCCTGTTTTACTTCACATATAAAAGGACACAGTCTTCCAAGCAACACTACAATTTAATTCCTGGAAGCCAAAGAGACTCATATAAACCTAATGGATTTAGGGGAACAGTGAGCATAAAAGATTTTTCTCCAACCGCGGGCGATGAAGGGAAGAAGTGGCAAGAAAGGAAAGGGGTTTCCTTTCTTGTTCCCGTAATATAATAATCATAACAATAATGATACTGGGAATGGCTTTACTATAACAATAATACGTTATATTCTTGTCGCCAGCCTCCTTTCATACCAGCGGGAAAGCCTTTCTCTCCGAGAAAACTTATTAAGCCCTACAGAGATCTTCCCTATTTATATGGAAAGTCATTTCCCCAGAAACAATGGAGGGAGGAGGAACCGTGTGAGTTTAAAAGCCTTATGCTTACATGATCATGTCGTTATTACCAGTAGGACGACCATTATTATTACATGAGGCATACACCCTTCTCCCCGTCGTTTGCACTCGTTTTATTCAGTGTGAGCGTTTATTAGGCAAAGTTTATATCATCAGAGTTCGCTATAAGAATCACCATTATCACCATCAGCATCATTATTACCCGATTCATTATACACACTGGGTTATTTTCATTCACTTTAAGTGTCACTAGACTACGCCGTGTAGGCTTGGCTTGTTGTTTCATGCAGAAGTGCAGTTTGGTAGTTACCGGAATAATGTTACCCAAATGAGGAGAGATTTTCTCTCAACGTGGTTGCTTTCTCCTGGTCCCGGTGATGATATATAGGATAGGATGAGTTGAAACAATGTGCTTTATAATTTTTTCCCCTTCAGTGTTAGTGCAATGGGGTCGTTAAATTATATCCCTGAAGGAAGTTAAAACACTTCTTTTACCTTTTTTTCTGAAAAACTTTTTTTGTTTAATAAAAAGTGCTTGTCGGTGATGAGCTCATAAACGGTTTCTTACGTGTGAGTGGGAAAAAGAATGAAAAGCTTTTGTCTAATTACTAATTAAACATAGTATCCGGTGTGAAGTAGTAATTCTGGTTGTTTCGTGAAAAGGCCATGTACTCATCAAGAACCATGCCCTACTCTGTTTGTAGTACTTTCCATTGGATTGAAAAAAAAACTTTCTATTTATGAGGGGAACTGTTTGTGTGCCTCTGATTTGTAAAATAGAATTCATGCTGGATGTTGAAAAGAAAGAATAAGTTGTAAGCAGAAATATTTATTTTCACTTTACAAATATGATTATATGTTTTGCATATTGTCTGCTGCTTGGAACAACATGCTTCCTGAGCAAATATTTACAAACAATACAAACAAAACCGTCTTGGTCGACATAGCCTCAAGGAGCTAAAACTTCTGCATGGGTTGTACAATGTATTTCAACTTCCAGCCTCTTTATCTATATTTACAAAAACGGAAGAAGAAAAATATATTGAATACTTTCCAATTTCTTTCTTCTGTAAAATAATTGATTTTTCAAATATAACATGTGATAATACAAATCTCGTTGCATACATTCTCATTAAAGTTGTGAGTTAATTGTCACAAAGTTCAAACAGAAAAAAAAGTTCCTTGGTCCAAGGACGGAGCATGCAAGCCAAGCTCAAAACTTTGTTCTCTTCATTGCTCATTGTGGTGAAGTTACCCGAGTCGGTGGGTTGAAATATTTTCATCGGGGTGCGGTTTCTTAACGGGTTTTCACCAAGTGCTCCTACACTTTCCCTTGTAGTACAAGCTCATCTAAAACATAATGCATGTTGAGTTTTTTTTTTGTCAGTTTCTCATCTAACCACTCGACCATCCCCACTTCTCCAACTTTTCCCATGTTCTTTTGTACTTCAGAGAACAGTGTTGGCTTTGGGATGGTGGAGGGGGCGGATATAGCATTATTATTAGGTGAATGATTTTAATCCGATATTATATCCTTATTACGTATGAATTTAGGCTAAAAAAAGTACAAGGGAATAACAAGAAGAAAGAGAGTAGTTTCTTCACTCTTGGGTTTTGTGTGCGTGCCTTTGCTCTGCTTCTTCTCCTGTGGTTTCCACTAGCTTGCGGTTGTGTAACTTGACAGTGACAGGAGGATTGGGTGAAGTTATAGCAGACAAGACTTTTGCACGGCATATTATCATCATCACCATCATCTGATTGTAGATTCTTCCCGGTAATCCAACAGCCAAAGTGATACTTGGCTGATGATTACTATAAATACTCACGCTCTACGTAATAGTATGGCCATACAATGGTAGCGGCCAAGTTAGTATGCGGTTTCATCCTAAAAAGTATGGAAAAGGGAGAGATTTTGATGTGGAAAGTAAAACAAGTAGAAACTACATGGAAAGGCAGCCTAATAACAAGGAATAATGAAAAAGTTAATACAAAGATAACTGGAAACTTGGATTGCTTCCGTATAGTCCACGTCTTGCCAGATATAGATATGTATGTAGGTGCATAATATGTGTGTTGTGAAGGAAGACGAGCAGACAATCTCTTTTTTGGCTTTTCTCTTCACATGACCACAGCCACCGCACACCACGCTACTTTCTCAGCTTTCACAACGTGAACATATATCCGGCCGTCTCTTGTGGCCTTCTTTAGAAAACTGTTGAGAATAGTTAAAAGGCGAGACTATTCCCGCTTTCCCCTCTCTCTTTGTTGTATATCATTATGTACTTGTTCACATGACTCAGGCTAAAAAGCAAGTTAGCTTCATATAAGGAGAAAGACAGGGGGAGAAAGGGAAAGAGAAAAGAAATAGTGGGATAAAAGCCAAAGAATCAGAAGAGAAAATAATTCTTGGAAAACCTCTTTTCCTTCTCCTTTCTTTTCCATTCCCATTCTTTTCACTGCACGCAAGAGTGAGCCCAATGTGTGCATGTTGGAAAGCTTAGCTAACTAAATTAGAATTAGGAAACGGAGAATAGGGATTCAACTATAATCCATGAATCAAATCAGACAGGGTCAAAAAGTTGAAGCGAAGTAAAGTGGGTGGTGGTGGTAGTGGTGGTGGTAGGAAAAGGCGAGTGAAAAGGAAGAACCGAAGAGGGAACTATGAGAATATGAAAACACGTGTACTTTACAGATATACCGTACTTCTTTCTCTCTCGTGTCAGGAGTATATATACTCCTGCCCAGACCATTACTTTCTACTTTCTCCTCGTTTCCGCTTATATTTGTTATGTTTGCATGTGGACGGAGAGAGAGATGCTTAAGCCTATGCATGCACAAAGCAAATATGAATGTAGAAAGCTGCTTATACAAAGCTGCGACTCTGAACTTTTTTCCTCTCTGCAAACATGCCATATTATCCGAAGACTTGAGCAGCTACTGGTTGACTTGGCTGACTGTCAGAGTCTTAAGTCAAGTGTACCGTGTAAATGGGAATGTTGGGAAATGGTGAAAGTTTTATGAGCAAGTGGCATTTCACTCGCTAGTTTATATACGTAAGCCGAGCGTTTTTCATTTGGAATATAACTTGAAAGACTTGTAAAAATGGGGAAAGAATCATCCTCATACCTTTTCCATTCCTTCGTTTTTTCCTTCCAATTCTTTCCAGTCAAGCATACTACAAAGAACTAAAGACGTTCGTATTTTTACCAGTAAAAGCATCTTGACTACGAAACTCACGTATGAAGAATGCACACAGAGTTGAAAAAATTAAAGACAAGATTTAAGAATACTATTGCATGCTTTAGGTATACCTATTAGAAATTTATAGAAAATGGAAATTGCTGAAATCAGCATCACTTTTCTATGCACACTGTTCCACATATAACACTACCCACCGGTGTTTTATTCCGTAGCCATGCATTATACGATTGCAACTTTCTCCTGAAGATAGATAGATACTTTCGCCCTCTTTTCACTTACACACGAGTGAGCGGAAGACCAAGAGTTTTTTCATGGCTCCTTGCATCCATCTCTATAATATATGCTACTGGTTTAGAATTGAGCTTCCCAGTTCAGATTTTTTCTCCAAGTCAATCCGAAAAGGCGACAAAAAGTTTTTTTCACTCTCGTCCTCGTCTCTATATCCGTTTTCCATTTCTCCCCCTTTTGTATATAATTCCACTACTTCTTTTCCTTCCTCCCGTCCTTTATTTTCATTTCTCCCGACGTCTTATCAGTAAGCTAAAGGCGGAGGAGGAGGAGGGAGAGAATAAAGAAAAAAAAGTAGTAGTCTGGTGGGATGAGAGAAACAGAAGTGGAAATCTATAAACGCGAGTAATGGTAATAGTAGTCACATGAAGACTAGTAAGTAGATGGAGATCCCATAAAGAACAGATTGAGTCTTTCCTTTTCATTTCAGACTAGGCGGATTTGGGAAAGCCTCTTTAGAAACTCATTCATCTCCTTAGCCAGGGCTCTTTCGCTTCCTTTAACATAAAGCCATTCGTCTTGTGTCATCCACAGATCACTCCATCTCACTCAGTTTCACATCACTTTTTCATCGTCGAAAAAAAACGAATAAAATATTGTACGGGGAGGATTGGAAAAACTCTAAACAGGATGTCAATAACAGTACAAGAGCAATGGAGACGTCTACGTAATCTTTAAAAAAAATGTTATGCTTTTTTATCAATCATCAAAGCGGGTTTGATTTACTGAAGTTACTGCGACCGAGAAGAGTATTTGCTGCTACCACTGCCATCCAACGAATCCAACTCAACAAGAGAGTCAGAATTATAAATCGAGCTAATACACTGCAATCCTAATCTCCATTTTTTTTTTTACAGACGGAAATTTCAAAACGACTTAATGCAATCATTGCACAAATCTTACCCTTCCTTTCTCAAGAGGTAAGTAAAACTCCATTTGTTTACCCTCATATGACTTTATGATTGCACTTTCATATGGGATGTTCTTGAATTTGGAATTTTATTAACGCCAAGATAAAAAGGTGTTGAGTATCCAGTTAATTAGCATATTTATTGTTTGCTTCAGCACCAACAACAAGTGGCTACTGCGGTGGAGAGAGCGAAGCAGGTGACGATGACCGAGCTGAACGCAATCATTGGGGTAAGTTATCTCTCCTCTTTAGTGTTACATATTTTTTGTGGCAGGTAGAGCTAATTGCTTTTTGATTTGCTTACAAGCACTTACTTACAAGTGACAAGTACAAAAGCTGACTCTTAGCAAAGTGCTTAAAATAATATTAGTAAAAAATAAATTGGAATTACTCTAGCAATGTTTCTTGAGGCGAGAGAGAGAGGTGAGAAGCCCGTTTTGGTCGAATGGAGCATTCAGTACAAAATTAGTTTGGGCCTTTGCTTGAAGGAAGATAGATAATGCTTATCAACAACAACAAAAAATAACGGTCCATAATTCAAAAACAATTAAATTTGTTGGGGATGGTGGCGTGACTAAAATGATAATTTCCATTTTAATATCATTTCTCCTGGTTGACTGATATGGGTAGCTGTGCTCTCCACTCATCCTTCAACATGTTTAGACGTAGGTAGGTGTGTATCATCTTTCATCATCGGAGCATCCTCTTTTTATTTCAATTTGTTTACGCTCCCATTCTTTTCGGCTGCTCATAAATATTATAATAACTCTGTTGTACGCTTTGAGGATGAACGATCCACCAAACTGTTAAAAATGATTGCATTTACATTTTATCACTATCTTAATCAAAGGTACACCTGGAACGTTTAAAATTTAAAAATTAACGCATAATAGGAGGCGTTTCTGGGCCCTAC
>JAQGAI010000962.1:0-16611 GCA_034696905.1 Lepidocyrtus violaceus | reverse complement strand
GAAGTTGGAATGGTTTTGAGGCTGCGTGTCTTCCTCCAAAAGATGTACTATTCGTCTAAAATAACATGACATATTATCATGCAAGGAGAAAATCACAGGTGCCATATCAAAAATTGAAGAAGAAAAATATTATTTAGAAAGTTGATTTTCCGGTTTTTCTACCCATCCTGGAACAATAGGGGGAAAAGGCTGATGTGGAAACGGCAAAGTAACAAAGATATTTTAATGCAGAATAAATAAATGCACTCATGAATATTGACGTGCATTATTACGCTCAACTTCCACGGTAGTGATAAGTATATTTATGTATGCATGCATAAAATACATCATGTACGTTCACGCTCATTTTTTTTCAATACCGGAGTTGATAAACATTTTCCTCATCAATTTTCTCATGATCGATGCTACTTCACATTATTTTGATTCCCCTTTTTAAACAAATCCATGCTCGCATTTCTTTTTTTTACAAAGTGGGATCTTGTAGAAGGAAAAAAAGGAGTTATATGCAATCACTTTCACCAAAAATAAACAAGAGAAAAGCAAGATGTAAATAATATGGACTTATTGAGAGCAAAGTATGTATAACTTACATCCATCCATTTCCCAAATAGACGAAAGTAGCATGGCGGAAAGTTAATAGGATGAATTATGGTACGCACGTTAAGTATTTTATTTACCGATCCTTTTTCACATCATCATCGTCCTCACCACCGCATAAAAAGATGAAAGACCAATATATATTTCAGTAATAAACAAACCAGGACGGAACTTTATTTTTTTCCTTCCTACGTTAGGCTCAGGCAAGGAGGAGAAACCCTGGGCATGGCATGGGAACCGAAACGAAACCAAACTGGGTGGGAGTCAGTTTACCAGGAGAAACTGGGATGGTGCAAAAAACCGATTTTTCCATAATGATTATAAATGCAAGGATCTCGGATCCATGTAAAGTTTTCCAGGACGCTCCATCCGCATCCTTCCCTTCCCCCCGTATATGTAAGTGAGTGTCAGGAAAGATGATGATGGTGAAAGTAGAGAACACCTAAAGGCATGGACTGACTGGAAGCAGGAAAAAAGATTTTCTGACTAATTGCTTATCGATCTTGAAATAGTTGTAAAGGGGAATGGGAAAACCACATACAAAAACTAACGAAGAAAAAAAATGTAACAGTGATGAATACTTATTCTCATATAACGGGGACCATTCAACACTACTTTTGCTTTGTAAGAACTAAACACAAACAGGCAGGAAGGAAGGCTGGTGGTAAGGCAGGAGTGAGCTGGAAAGCATACAAAATCTTCACAGAAATACATCCATACATACCTATATAGATTACGTAATATGCTCGTATGTATGCGTATGCTGGGCTGAGAAGATGACGATGTGAAAGTTAACTTGTGAATTGGACTTCAACAAGGAAATGAAATGCGGTAGTTCAGCACTTTTCTTCTTGTAACAATCCATCACTCATTTCTTTCTATTGCTTTTCTGTCGTTTTATTCCCAGCTCCGAGTCATTCATTGCTTTCCTTCACTTGACTCTCGCTCTATCATTTTCTCTATTTCCGTCTACGCACCAAAGGGAACCCACCACACACATACACACGCATAAAGAAGGATGATGGAAGAAAACTGTTAGTCTTGGTAATTGATGTTGTGCGGGTACAAGTCTATCAAATGTTTGATTTTTTGCTGTATAGCTGAAGTCCATGCTCATTTTCTCCCCAACCAACCTAAGCACAAGCCAAAAAAAGATGCAATTTCAGTTTCACGTAAGGAAAAGGGTGATTTCAGATCCTTTTAGTTTCTGTGCTGCTTTATCTTGAGAAGGATGACGTCTAGGGAGAAGCTATTCCGGTGAGTCTAGCTTTTACTTTACCTGCCTACCCACTTTGAATCAGATAATGTCAAGTACAGCTATTACTTTTTTAGACAAATTTTTTTTTTTCGCCAGGCATCCAAATCAACTATTTACTTTGAATTGCAGAAAAATGAAGTCCGTCAACTGATAGGGAGGGAACCTTTCCAACCTGTCAGATATCATATGCCAACAACAGTCCCTGTATAAATCTAATATTAATTATTGCTTAGGGAACCGTTGTCGGGAAGGTAGTAAAATGAAAAATGGAGAGAGAGGTGGGTCTGGATCGAAGCTGGAAATACTGCTCGGACTTTATGGAATTTTTTTCTAGTATGTCTAGTGAAATTAATAATGTAATTTATGTTTCATTTCCATAATTGAGTCTTTTAGATGCCGGGCATTTCATTTCGGGGATCCCTTCATTGCAGCCATCCAAAATGTCAAGTTTTGGGTGAATGAAATAAATGATTTTTGTTCTCATAAATGCAAACATTATATCAATGCGCTGGGAAAGGTGTAGGTGAAGGATAAATGCTTCATTTTGTGAATGTAAGGCTATGAGAAATATGCACTCCAGAATAATTACGTAATAATTAAGTTTTCTAGCACTAGTAAAAGAAGTAGAAAGAAGGTAACGTTATATTTTTTATTCGGGGAAAAAATTCTTTTTCGACTTTTAGAAATCATGTTAATTTAAACTTTGTACTGAAGACATGTTCGGATAAGTAGTGTTTGTGAATAGCTCACTGTCTCAAATAATTGAATAATTTAATATTTTCATAATTTTCGTTCTGATTTGGAAATGGCGTTGAACAAGTAGTCAAACCATTCATTTGACAAAAAAAACATGCTCATGATCTTAATTTTTTTATGAATGATCATGATGAATTCAGGTAGTCATTTATAAGATTTCGAAAGTTAGCAAACAAAAGGTTGATAAACTAACAGGACACGTATTCCGGAGAAAGTCTCAACCAAATAAATAGATAATCCGGCACACTTTTCATTCTCATTGCCTTCCAGGAAGAAGATGGACAGCACTTCAGTCATTCAAAAAGCTGAATGGGTATTGCAATGCAATGCTTGACTGAGCTGAGTTACTTGATGAATAAAATGAACTTCGTGGCAGTCGAGTCCAGGAAACCTAATCAAGTCGTAAATAAATAGAAATAAGATAATTTTTTCCCCTTCAATGTCGAACTGGACTCTTATAATAGCACTAACTGTTCCGCATCAATAAAACCCGAAAAAAACGTTCATTTTGTTTGTAACATTTTACCCCACATTAGCTTAAAATACTACCGAGTCTGGTTAACGTCTCCTTACAAACTAGCCACGCACAATGTAAGTGTGATGATAAGAAACATCAACAAGCAAATTGCATTTTTATGTTTTCCCTCGATGTGTGTGGCAATAACGATAGTTGTAATAATTGTGAAAGAAATCCGTGTCCCGGCACTTGGCTTTGTGTTTTTGTGTCGTTGTCGTTATCATAACTGCCATTATCAAAATATAGTAACAACAAAAAAAAACATCCTCCGTCGAGGCAACCATCTGAACAAATAGCAGCCATTCTCTAGCCCCGTTTTAGTTACTTAAATCTACAATCAGTAGATATGTTTTGGGCTTCCTTTTTTTATGGTGAAAATAACAAAAGGAAGTCTCCCTAAAAAAACAACGTCTCCGTCCACATCCATTCATACATATATTTAGGGAGGGCTAGGCTGGGCTCGCACTCGCATTATTGTCCTCTGTGTTTATTACGGACATTCCAATTTTCCATTACATTTTCCTCGTCATTCTGATTCCAGTCAAATCAGAAGCCATCTCAGCTTACATTTACAGATGGACAATTTTCACGAGCTGACTTTCACATGGGAAGATCCTTATGGGACTTTTCTACTTGTTGTGGGAGCAACCTTACATACATATATGGCTTCGTTCGAATGTTTTTTTTATCTGGAAGATGCATGTACTTTGCACTCCTATTATTACAGAGGGACTATTAGAAAAAGGTAAAATGGGAGAATGCAAGTATAAAAGTACACATTCCAGTCGTAAAGATATGTATGTACTTGTGTGGATGATGATGGTGGTGGTGGCGGAATCAAGTGTTCCTTTCTATTATTTGTCAGTGGTTGTGTGAAGGAGCCAAAAAAAGAACAATACATCGTTATTACCACTGCATGTCTTTTTCTCGCTCTCCATTTCTCTCTCTTTCTCCAAAACTAGTGAGTAGTAGTGGGAGGAAGGAAAGAAGCCCTGAAGTCTTTTTTGTGTCTCTTTTGTGTATACATATTTATTTGGGTGGTGGTGGTGGTGAGAACGTTGGGATTGTTGGTATGGCTCTGCCCTTACGCACTTTTACGCCAACTTTTTCACTTTTTATTCCTTCCAAAGCTGGATCTAATGGTGTAAGGCTGTGTACATATAAGACATGTCATACACAAAGGAGAAAGTAACAATCGGAGCAGGGAATCCTCAGCTTTAACTTTGAATGATAGGAGGAGAGAAGTAAATATTAGTCAAGTTTAAGGTAAAACTGGCAGCGCAGCAGCTAGCTCCTCTCTGCCTCCCCATTCTCCGTCTTTCACTGCATTCACTTCTTTCCTCCACTGTGTCTGGTGACAACGACAATTTCTTTTTACTTTCTCCATCCAGTACTTTCCTTTATTTGGGAGTTTGTGTGAAAAGGCAGGATGTATTTACTTTGTATGTGGGAAAGGGGACTCCTTCTTCTCAAACGGTAATCCGTACACGCACATACAATAATACTCGGCGGATACATGGAGGAGCAATAGTAAATGAAAAATACAATAGAATCTTCCCACTTGGAGGATTGCAGTTGAATACCCACTTTTACTACCGTCCTGCATTACTGATGATGATCATCAGTATCATCATCATCAACAGCAACAACATGAGGAAGGGGGTGCTGGTGATGATGATCATGGCTATGGTGATACCGCTGGAATTCTCTTCAGTTCATTGGGGAAAATGGGGACGAGGGTATTTTCTCTCATTTTTTTTCAGAGGACGCGCTGAGACTGTAGAAAATCCGGCTGTGAAATTGAAACTCTTGGATTTCGTTCGACTCGATGATTTTGAATGAGTTCATCTCATCTTTTTAGTGAAAATATACGGCTTATATTGCCTCCTTTCCTCCAGGTTGTTCCCTATGTATGTTTGGGGTTTGCTCTGGCTCCAGAGTGGGATCCTTTTCCCCTCCTTTAACTATATGGGGTATTTGTACTGTTTATATTATTATTATTGACTTGTGGAGTTAGGTAAATAGGTTGTTAGACGGGATGGAAACGATAGGATGGGATACGTCGATATAAAGATAGACAGGAATGGATGCCAATGGTAAAGAGAGTAATGCTTTGATTTATCTACATTATCTTATACGATACTTGTGTGGGTTACTTTTTTACTTTGAAGTTTTTCCAGACTCATTCCAGATACTCCCGGCAAATGAATCTGTCTGTAAGGGCCACACATACTTGTTTAGTTGTTGATGTTCAGCCTTTTCTTCCTTTCTCGATTCTACTCGCTTTCTTCTCTCTCCAGTGGTTTACTTTGAACACAGGGCTGTATATAAAATGTGACTGTGGTTGAGAGAGAGAAAGAAAATAGAATCCATGAATTGGTTGTCTTTTTAAGTTCAATTTCGGAGTAGAAGTAGGTGGTGGTGGTGGTGGTGGAGCTAGGAAAGTTGGTGGTGGTGTGACGGTTCATTCCTTGAAAAAAAAAGTTTTTTTTTGAATGGTGCAAAAGACTTTCTTTGCACATGTTACTTGGAGTAGTTATGCACATGAAGAGGAATTCTACTGTGAAATGTCAACCCGTTCTCCTTTTTTCGAATGAAAAGTGTCCAATTTCTTTTCATCCTATGGCATGTTTACTATTGTATGTACGGTATGTAGGGGGTAGAGTGCGATATTCTTTTCCTAAAGAGAAGTGTTACTTTTCTCTCTAAAAGAATCAAGGAAAAAAATAGAAATTGCCTTACATGAATACTCAAAAGTTCAATTTTTTCTTTGTTCATGTTCAGGGATATTTTTTCTTTTTTGATATTTGGAGAAAAATGAAGTGACTATGAGGAGGGAAGAAGGAATAAGGAGTATGTATTTGGATGTTGGGCATACACAATTGTAAGTACATACCTTATGCAAAGGGTTCCATATAAATGGCTAATACACGGTTGACAGGGAGCAGGTCTCCAGAGAATATTTTATAGAGATGGATATTTCAATACGACAAAGGAAGCAGTACAAAGCAATACATATTATGGCTGCGATGACAGATCCGTTGCTTCCGAGAAAAGGGAACGAGAATGGCGTTACACGTGGGTAAGCGAGTGAAAATGAAGTTGCTGCTGTGTTGTACAGACCTTCCCATTTTCTTCCCGTTGACAATGCTGCTGCACTTGTGATGAAAGTGATGATGAAATTTAAAGTATTTCGGATGTATGAGATACAAGTATAAAGAACAATAAAAGAAAATTGTGACAATTCATATGAGAGGATTGAGAAGCATGGAGGAACAATGCGGACCTTTTCCTTCCTAAAAGTTGCCTTTTTTTGCTATTGCCAAAGGCACAAGTAAATATATTGTAGTCGTATTGTATCTGCATCTTCTCCCGTCGTCTATCCGCTAAGGCTATGAAATGCAATAGGGGTATTAAAAAATGAATTGCATATTTGATGTCTACTCTTTTCTCCACAGATATTGAACTTTTTTTTATGGCATATTGTGGATAAAATAAATAAAATTGCAGACAGAAAAAGATGGATATTGACGAAACGGGGAAAGAAAAAGGATGATACATTAGCTTTCTTTCCTTTCAGACAGACTTGACTACAATATTATGGCAACTGCAAGTGTTGAGTTGTGTTTGTCCTTTTTTGATTTTCATTTTTTTATAACTTGATTGTCATTTGTCTTCCACGTGAACAGTTGGTTGAAGGAGTGTTTATTTTATAAATGGGAAGGAGCGCACTTAGCGCACATGCCTAGTTTTTTTTTCGTCTCGTCCATTAGAATGTGATACAATCGCATTCTTAATAATGCTTATGTGATCGGAGCATGTTTGTTGGCTGATTTTGAGGAGATATGGAAAAATGCTAATTGAAACTAGTACATAGCGGGATAACGGATTATTTTTTAATTTATGCTAGTCCTGTCCTCTTTGGTGACCCTGAGAGAAACGCAGACATGGGGAGGTTCATTCACTCACATTGATCTATTGACAAGTAGCATGTGATTGTGGGACTGGAATTTTTGAGGACAGTGTACATACTTTCTTTCGTCTCGTCAAGTTACATGCCAGTGCACATTCATAATTGATCAGTGTTACCTTTCCAAATTCCCTTTGTTGTATCATATATGTTGATTGTGTCCGGTTGCATGATATTTCAAGAATGTTGCATGTGCGGATCGTATGCGTTGCATGTGATCATATAATCCTGCTAAACTAGACTATTTATTGTTCACGTGATATTTATAGGTTAGGCTCATGTTGCAGGCCACATGGTAAGGGCACTAGTTACAAGATGAACACGTGGCGCAATAGCTTCGTCGTCCGTAATCATTCAGTTAGTAACTTAGGCCAATTTATGCTTTACTGACATTTACTAAGGTACGGGTTGGGTTTGATACTATAATTATGCTTTGTAATTATTCGTATCATATTTTGCTGTTTTATAAATTGAATCATCATAAAGCTGCATTTATAATCTTTAAAATCTTCACAAAATTTAAATTAAAAAAAAATTGGAGAAGGCCTCATTGAGGCCGCCTCAAGAAACACAATATTTTGTTGTTGTTTTAAACTTACATAATAAATAATCGACTTGATGGCACTGAATAGCCATATTTGATTGAAGTTTTACATTCATCAATTTTGCTTTCCTACATTAAGGTTTTCACTTTTCATTTCCAATCTTTTTCACCGTTTCCTAACCAAAAAAATGAAAATAATGATAACGCTCTATGCAGCGACTGTATATTAAGAAAATCATATGTAAACAAATATTCCTCAACTTTCACAAGCAATCAGATACTGTTATATACGAAAAGTCTACTAAAACCCTATCCATTACATCGCTACTGATATGTAAGTAGGTGGTGGTATAAGCGTATGAAAGCATGAACAATTTGCCTTTGCAAACAAATAAGGGAAAGTAAACTGTAACTTTTTTCATTCACGGAGTATAATTTTAAGGAGTTGATGTGAAGCCGCAATCTTTCAGTCTTGTCGTTTTCATTGTTTCACTGTACATAAAGAAGACGTAGAAAATCCCTGAGGAGCTCGATTAAAAGCAAAAAGCCTTTTTCCACTTTTTCCAACAGTCATTCTTCGTTTATTTAAAGCCTTATCTTTTCTTCGGGAAAGATGTGCTCCAATCTTTCCCTCATCTTTGCAGACGTTTTTTCCCGAAGTTTTTGTCCCAGCCCTTTTAAAAAAAAATAGTTTTTTTTTCTCCCCATTCATGGTGTGTTTTTTTTCTTATTTACTCTGATATAACTCTGCGCTCATCCATGTATGCATATGTTTATGTGTGAGCTATATAGATAGATAGAGCACATAGGAATTATAATAAGCCATAAGACTGGTTTGCATAATGTTTATCATGAAACTATACATTTATTATCATAAATGGCGTTTTATTGTAAAAAAAGTAGGGAACAAGTCAGCATCAGTTTTTTAAAAGAGAAAAGTCAGTTGGGAGAAGAAAAAAAGTGACTGACAAAGTTGAGTGAATGAAATGCGGAGGAGAGAGAAGGAGCACGATCAAACATAGCTAAAATGGGGAGACTTAATATGAAATGTTGAAGAAAAAACTATACAAAAACACGCGATCAAACTCCAAGTTATGTTTCTATTTGTTTAAAAGCCTTAGTTCCCCTTTGTTTATAATATTTTCTCGGGAAGAAGGGTAGAGAAAGTTGAGGAGAAGAAATCAGAAAAATATTGCCTGAAAGGATTTTGGGGAGAACAAGCCTAAACATACAGTAAATATAATGTACAACTTTTTTTATCGCATAAATGAGTTTTTAAACTTGTCTGTGGAGTGAGTTTCATTAAAAAGTTTATTATAGTAGTATTAGTTGGGTGAAATACTGAAAAGCAGTATTGCGTTTTTTCTCTCTCTCTCTTCTTCCTCAGAAAAAAATAAATCGGTCTCGCAGAGTCGAGTAATATTTACTAGCTTGATAATTTCAACCCACTGAGGAGAGAAATTCATTCATTCAGAGCCAAGTTTTGTTGGAAATACATAGTCGGGGGGAAATCAAGTATGCAGTGGGAAGAAGAAATCAAGAGAAATCAAGTTAGCGAGATGTTGAGCTTTCTATTTAGCTACTTATGCTACGCATAATATCTCCATTTCTTGAAAGAAACCAAAAGAAACTTTAAAAAAATATATATATACACCTATATGTTATTTTGTAATCTTACTTTCTCATATTTTTTTTCTTCCTCTTCTTATTTTGAGTATGTTTGAAGAAAAAAAATTCTGACTTACAATTAGCTTTTGTATACACGCTCTAAGCTTTTGATGTTATCTTTAGAACGCCAACGCAACATAACTAGTTCACAGTTGTTTTTTTTTTCTCCTCCGGAAGGAAAAACTACACGTATGTTTTTGGGGAAGGCTCGTTGGCTATAAATATGTACCTACCATGTCAGTTTTCAGATAAGACTCTGTTGCCACATGAGACTAACTATTGAGATTGAGAGTACTATCGTATGGAAGGAGTAAATGTGACTGCCACGTGCTTGAATTTTTTCTCTCTTAAACTGATATAGACAAGAAATAAGTAAATACTATTTGGAATGAGAAATAGCCGGGTAAACACGACTTTGGAAAAAATGCTTTAGTTTGCTATAACTAGAAACAAATATGTACATTTCTTATTTTATTCTCGTTATAATTGGAGAAAGGACTTTTCCAGAAAGAGAGAGAGAAAAAAAATCAATCATTATTTAGCATCCATCAAAACGGGAAAAATTTTGAAGTTGGAAGGATTAGGAAAATATGTGTAAAGCTGATATGTATTTTGCCCTCCCATTCAATTTTTATTTTTCACCTGGTTCATTCCTAATGAAAGACGGATGGATTGGATTAGAATCTTTGAAATGAGGGAAGTTATTTTTTTTAAAGAAAAGTCAGGCTAACGACACTTTGAAAAGTAAACAAAGGGAAAAAACACAAGAGTGGTTACGAGATGAAAGATATGATTACAGTTTACATGCCAGCCAGCTACCTCTACTTTCTTTGCTAATGTAATCATGGATAAAGTGCACAAGGTGAGATTGTTACACATCCTCCTCCTCGCAAACAAAATGGAAAGCTGCATAGCGAGAGAAAGGAAAAGTAGGAGCAACTTTGGCAAGAGAAAAAGAAGTTTAAAGGAGAAAAGTGTAAGGAAAGTTGTCTTCTTCTCCTCGAAAATTGTTTGGGGAAAGTGAAGCAAGCGGCAGCTGGTGTTGTTTGCAAAGAGGATGTATCCACGGGATTTTTTCATATATCCCCCCAGTAATACGTAGTTAGGAGAAACTTAATGCTATCAAAAGTATCCGCGTGTGATACACGTTGTAAAAAAGTGACTTTTTTCCTAAAGACTACAATAACAACACAAACTCAAAATTATTTTCCTTTAGAGTATTTTTTTCCTCCTTCTTTTTTCCCTCTTCTCCCCCTTCTTGTTGGATACAGCCAGAGCCGCCTTTTCTTCAGGAGTTTCCCTTTTGTCTCATCATTCGCTAACGGAGTGGAAGGAGGGGAAAAGAATAAGAAGAAAAAGTTGTCTGTGTCAGCATGCCTCCTTGTATGATGTGATGTACGATCCATGTCACTATATGACGGTTATCATCTTCAATAGCTCAGCTGAAGAAGACAAAGAAGAAGAAAGAAAACGCTTGGCTTGAGGAAGATATACTAAGGACATTGTTGCCCGAGAAAAGTACAGAAAGTGGAGTTTAGGTAGTTTAGTTATTCGGGCTTTTCCTCGTGACTTTCTCCTTGTCATAAGTAATCTAATAGGTCCTTGTCTCCAGGTTCCTTCATCTATGTGTCCTGTGAAGAGGTGATAGTTTTAAAGGTAGTCATACGGCTTCACGTGATGATGATGGTCTTCACCATATAAAAAAATAACTCTTCGGTGTGTTCCCGTGATGATGATGAATTCACTACTATTAATAATATAGTTTGCTCTTGTTTGTCGTGTAAAACTTGGCTAACGTTCATCAACATCATCATAATCTGCTGATGTTGCTGTGCGTAGTAGTACAAGCTGGAAATTTCTTTGCTCCATCCATGTCTCACTTCTCCACGATCTTACATTTTTTTTGACTTGACGACGAGGACGAGGTCGTCCGTGGCTTCATCATCTTCATCAACCAACTTTCTCCAAAGTCTACAAAAAAAAGGAAGCAGAAAAACTTTTCCCCCTGTTCCAACAGGGCTAAGTAATCACTAAAATACAAGTATACAAGTACACACATGTCAAAATAACAAATTTTGTCAGGTCCTTGTGCACAATTAGGAAATGTAATCTGTCTCTGCCCCTCTTTGTTATCATCACTGCTAGTTTCATCATCATCCTCTTTTTTTTGGAGGCTTCCAAATTATTGTGATGCGGCGGAGACGACGAACGAACGAACGAACGATCATTTCTTCGTGGCCTTTTTCTGTGAGCAAGAAAAAGTTTTTTTTAGTTTGTAAAACAAAGGACAGGTTTTTTCTCACTATTTATTTAGTTATCATCATGACACTTCGTCCTCCCTCATTTGCCCTTGAATAGTTGCTTTGTTTGAGGAAAGGAATAAAAGTTGGAGAAAGCTTGACAAGACCTCTGTGAGCAGTGGATTGAACTAGAAACACATCAATTGCAGTATCGGCTCCCCATAATGAACACTGGCATATGCTGACTTTCATTACTGAAAATGACAAAAGGAAATTAAAATTGCTTTTACGGGTTTATGAAGTACGGCAGGAACTATTTAGGACAAAGCTGTTATAGCCAAATGACAAACAATATCTTCTGCGTATGTAGCCGGACGAGAAAAAAAATACAGCCCTCTTCCAACGATCCTCTTTTAATACGCTTGAGGAAGGAAAGTACTCAAAATATACTTCCGATTGAGTGTAACAGCCACATTTTATTCATTGACAGTTTATGGAGGGACAAAATTCTCCCGAATTTTATGACCTAGCGGCCATGATCACTCCATGCAAGACATGTAACTAAACTCATGTAAGTGAATGAGGCCCACTTAGCTTGTAAATTTTCATTACCTCAACCAAGTTTAGTTACTCGTGGTTTATTACTTACTTTCACCCCGGTTAGATCCCAGCAATAAGATTTTTTGATCTTAACAAAATGCTCGGTTATAGGTAGTTAAGCTAGCAGTGTTAGTGCTGCTGATCACTTCTTGTCAAAGTTTTAACTGCAATTTAACTCATGAAAGTACTCGTAAATAATCATCGAATGCTTGTTAAAATCTAAGTTCATTGTAAATTTACAACTATCGCCTCTCATCTGCTTCCTTTCGGTAGTCACTCCGTTCTAAAGCCACTCTATGAGACAACATTTAATGTTCCCTGAAAAGTATGTGCAGCATGTAGGTATAGTCTGAATTTATGGGAGATGACGAAAAGATTATCACCCGGATAGTGACGCTCATTTCATGAGTGTGAGGATGATGATAAAAATAGGAAAACATCAACCATTTTACCCTACCGTAATTTGAGAGGAGATTGGTAGGGATAGATCTGTAACTTGAAGTTTTCCTGAAGCTACAGAATCCATCTTTCCCTTCATAGGAAAAAGGCGGAATCAGGACGGAATATTTTTTCCAAGGAAGTGAAGGAGAAACTGAATGATGTTAGTAGCAGCTCATACAAAGTAAGCATGCTTGATGATCCGAAGGACGAAATCCACTTCCCTTTCTTACATCATTTCCGTCTTTCTCCTCACTCACTTGAACATACTTAATCTATCAGCGGCGCTCAAGAAGCCTCCCTTTTTTCCATATATGTATGTAGTTGCTGTCCATTGAAAGCTTCCTTTTTCACCGGCGAATCCCTCCTTTTCAGAAGATGATATTTGGAGGAAAGTAAAAAAAATATATTCTTTCCTCTCCGTCAGTTTAGTTTTTATTTTTGTGGAAAGAAAAATATGTAGAAGTGGTGGTTGGCTCTTTCTAGTCTTAGTTATCATTGTATTGTATTGTGATGATGATGATGGCGAGGACGATGATGATAATCGTGATTGTGGTGATGTGAAGTTGTTGTATTAATGCCATGTTAGAATGTTAGACATTTCGTATTGATTTATAAATATATGGCATGCTTTTGTCAGCTCACATAAAGAACACTCATCGAGAAGGGAAGTAGCAGCAAGCAAGGACTGCTGCAGCAAAGCAGAAGTCGTTGAAGGGGAAAGAATGAGGTGGAATCTAAATACCTCATTTCCTTGCTCCGTATGCTTCGTCGTCATCGTCCTTTTAGTCGTCGTCAGAGAATCATCGTCGCAATACTACATACACGCATCTCTTCTCCAAAACCTCTTGGTATTTTCAATAAAATTGTCTGCATTTTACAAGTATGGTAGTGGAGGTGGTGGTGGTGGATGCCGGGTAAGACCTTTATATATCGATATATCCATTTGTACGAAATGGAAAAAGATTTCCTAGTTTCCTCAAGGGGATTTGGGTAGTATGCATGCCAAATTCCACTCATTCACAGAAGAACACTGTCTTCCCATCCATTCCGGATTGATGTTGTTGTTACCGCTTATATGCTACACTGGCTTCCAGCAACATGAGCCATGCCATATTTATGCCATAGCCCTACCTAGCTAGGTAGGTGTGTACGTACATCATCATGTCTTTTTGACTTTTGCCAGAGAGAGACTCGACTCGTGTTTTAGTTTGAATAGGTAAATATAAGGGTTATTTTTCCATCGGGACAAGAGACGCAGAGACGAGATGAGCAAGTTGGTATAAAGGACTTCAAAGCAGATTCCAGCTTTAAGTCTCCCTCTCTCCGTGATTGAGAAGTATACAGGATGTGGTGGTGGTATAAGTATTAAAAATTGTTTTTTCCAGACATCTTTCGAAATTGTTGGCCAAGCTGGGGAGAGGAAAAAAAATGACTAGGGCTGGAGAGAATTTTTTTTCTTCCTTCCTTCACAACTTTGATCATTTATTTATTGGCTTTTCGGTTTTGATTTGGGATAAACATTAGTTTTCATTAGTGAGCTTTAGGTGGATTATCATCCTGCGCGTGCAATATCGACAGGACTATCATCAACATGATCGTTATTAAAATGAGTTTGTCGATCAGCAGACTACCGGGAGAGTTTTTTTTGTAACTTGGCTTATTTTCTACGACCGTGTTTACTTTTTGTGGAATACATATATTAAGTGGCTAAGTTTGAAGTAGGTGTCGCTCTAGTTTTTTTTAGTTATCCTTTAGGGACATGACTATATGGATCCGGATGATGCTCATGGTGCGTTACGAACAGGCATGAAAGAAAGGGAAACTGATAACACTATTCCATCCCGCTCTGCATTGTAGTCATCCATTCATAACATGAGTATATAGATACCTAGAAAGTATAAAAATGTACCTTATTCTATTCTGGAGAAAGTCTTGCCTTTGCTGGCAGCGGTAGTTAGTGTGCTGGCTCAAAGTTTTAATTGAGTTTTGATAAAGTCTCTTAAGGGGACAATAATGGGTATACGTATGTAAACTTGTTCAAACTAATAAGCTGGGAGAGTTTTACTAGAACGCTTCAATAAATATCTACTACACCATACTGTAATTTCCGAAATTAGTCATGGCAAATTTTCTTAGTGCCTTATAGATAGCTTACAAGTTTAGCTTCCACGTAAGTTAAGTCTATGGCTGTTCGTTAATATGCTCGTGGGTATCTGTAGTTTAGCATGAATGAAATATGCGAATTTTTTGTTTATTAAAGTTGTAATATTTCAGAACCAAAACCAATATTTCAACGGAACTTTACCCGAGGCTTCTTTAAGGAAAAAAAGTAAATCAGCAAAGTGTAAATCTTCAAACTAAAATCCCAATTTTAAGCAGAAAATTGTTTTATCGAATTTTCGAAAATTTACTCAGGTAAGGAATGTTCTCGAAATTGTAAAAAAAATCTTTTGCACTTTTTTTTGTGCGGCAACCGGCTACATGTTGTTGTTCAAGTTGGCTTCATCATTATGGCTTATAATAGCTCCCATGGAAATGAAAAAGCTTGATAGGAGGACTTGGAAAACTGTGCACCTTTTTGCTCTTGGTTATCATATCATCATCATCATCATCATCATCCCCTTGTACTGAAAAACATAACTGCACTTTCCCCCATCTCATTTTCTAGTGAGGATCCTTTCACACTCATCCTTTCTCTTATTACACCCATTTCCTCACTCCCATACAACCAAAGCTAGGTAAAGGTTCGGTTGGAATGACTTTGCGGAGTTTCAAAGTGTTTCTTGGTAGTAAGTGCACGGTAGTTCCTTTCCTAAGGAAAACTGGGAATGAGCTTTTGGAGTGAGGAAATCCATTGAATGAGGCATATTGCAAGCTGACATTTACATTTTCATAACTTGTGGAAACAAGGAATCTTCCTTTTTTCTTCTTCCAGAGGATCTCGCAATTTTTATTATCATTTTCAATGCATAAAGATGGTAGGTATATGGAATGATATGGTAACAGGAACGGAGAGGAAATGGCGTTTATAGAGAAAGGTAACCTCCATTCATCCCACCTACTAAGGGAATATTATTTCCTTTCCTCATTGTTACTTATTGCAAGCAATATAGCGCATGAAAAATGGTAAAAAACAGCTTATTTAAAAAAAGGAGTAAAAGAAGGACATGCTTGCATGCTTCCACTTAGCAACTTGGCATGTAAGTGAGAGTGAAAAAGAGAGGCCTCGCAGGTTTTGCCCCGTTGACTTGGTTCTTCCTCTCGTTTTTTTTCTTGCCCTACACACTCTTTAATAATGGATACAAACAAAGCCAGTTTCTCTTTCTTGGTTTGCTCCTACTTCTACAACTACACCTCCTGCTCACTGCTTACCACTGCACCAAAACCACCTCCGACAAGTGACTTACGAGAAAAGGAAGTGTACCTAATAGAGAAAGTGTAAAAAAAATTGTAAGGGAGCAGGTTGACACTTTGTCTAGGAAAATTAAGACGACAAGAAGAAGGCTCCTTCGGGACTACTCACACTACTTAAAGCTGAAAACTCCCTGGGCTGTTACATATTTCTTGGGTTTGGAAGAAGAAGAAAAAAGGGGAACTCCGTGACACGCTTTTTATTTGTTGGTCTCCTTTTCATTTTATAGCTTATGATGTACAACAACAAGCCCACAACAACACAAGTATGGAGTAAAGGAGCGAGGGAGTGCAGCCAGGGAAAAAAAGAGAGGAGATGAAGTGGTCCGCAAATGTCTCTCTTCCTCTGGTTATTACCGTATGGGCAAGCTAGGAAGCTCAAGCCTGTTCTGCTTTCACACCACATTATTTTTTTTCACACTTGCCATTCCTGCTCCAGTTATAATAAGCGGAGTTGGCAGCCCGAGAAGGAGCTCCGTTATAATAATGGGAGTGCATGATGTCCCTTGTTGACTGGAGAATGACGAGCATGCCATGACATCTCTTATCAAAGGCTTTCCCTCTCAAACACATTTTTACACGGTTGTGGATTGAACATTTCCAGCAGTT
>JAQGAI010000961.1:0-16615 GCA_034696905.1 Lepidocyrtus violaceus | reverse complement strand
TTCATACATGGACTAGTTCACAAAAAAAGTTTCAAGCAATTCTGTGAATAGTCACCGGAGTGGCCCCCTTGTCAGTGCCAAAAGTAGATCAGTCTTTTTGCTTCCTTCCTTCTCTTTCTTATTATATCTCTTTTTATTAAATTCGTAAAAGACTATCATCATCATCGTCGTGGCCATGTCCTTTTTATTTTTCTCACTCATATTCAATTCATTCCTTGTTTGAATTGCTTTTCAATTCATTTTTATTCCCCCAAAAAATATAAACGCTTTGTCTAGCGTGATGATTGCATTTCCTTCCCTCTCAAGGAGGAATTTTTTTTTGACAAGTTCCCTTTTCTCTTCACAATAATTCATATATAAAATCAAAGGAAATTTTTAGTCTTGAAAAGGCAGCAGCTTGAGAGGAAAATTCTTAGTTATTTCTGGGAAGAAACAAAAACCAATCCGTCATATTGTATCCAATTATGGGTTATTGAAAATTTTCTTTGGGGAGAGGATCTTTCTCTTAGGGCTATCAGTAGCAACATTCTCCTACTCTATATTTTTTCCTTCCGTATATTATTCTATGCTCTATACACCTATTCATAATCATTACAGGATTCTCAATAAATTGCGAGCTTGATTTGTTTTTCATTTGAACATGAATCGGAGGCGAAGTAAAAATGATTAGCTTGAAAATACTAACTACGAGTCATCATCCTCCAACTAACTAAGCTAAGTAAACACAGCCGTGGGCATCATGATACAACTGCACGCAACACCAAAAAACATCTAACAAAACAGCACGGCCCACTAAAGGAAAGGCATCATCAGAACAGAATCAGAAGAAGAAACTGCCGAGAGCTAATAGAAGCGCAATAAATTTCCATTAGCAGGAGAAAATATCATAGTTTAGGCATGATGCATACTGAATACCACCTGAATACCTTAGAATCAGAGCTCGTCAGACAGACGCTGCTTACTCTAAAGTTTCTAGAGATTCAAACACTTCAGCGAAGATAAATTTGTTTATACATATAGGGCTAGTATTTAAAGAGATAAGAAAAGGGTGAGCTACAAAATAACGACTACGACCAGATACCCGGTCGGGTCCGTTACGTTGCAACACTTCCAAATTGATTTTGAGCTTTATGTCATGTCAGCCTTATACTGTGGGAGAGCCAGTCAAGCCCGTGATTTGATTTGGAATGGAAGTTAAAATTAGACCTCCTGTTATCCCCCCCTGATTTATTATAGACCATTTGTGAGTTTCAGGTAAATAAAGTAAAAACCCCCTTCTTACGGGATAATGAGAGCGCAATAAAAAATTATGGATGTGTGCCACGCTGCCGCCTATAGGTCTCGCTATATCATCAACATTATCATCACCATCATCGCCGCCGCCACCATCACCATCAATAAAAGCATCGAAATGGCACGTAAACATTATGATGATGACTGACAAACAGGAATTTGATTAAGTGTCCGGTTATACACTTCCCTTGCTGTACAAATAGAATCTATATAACCATATTATTACCAGTACTTATGTTAGCATTGTCTACTTACTCTTGGAAACATTTGGCCGCTCCTTCCAAACATGCCGAAAAAAGGGAAGAAAAACACGGGGAGTGAGAGGACGACACTTGTATTATAAAAAATACTTTAATATTGGAATATTATGTATGCTGATGAGCAGCACTTGTCTTCTTCTGGAGAAAAACGGACAAGTGATAGTGAATTATTTTTCGCTGCTTTCCCCCTCTTCTTTCCTTCCTTCCACCCAAATGCGTTTTCTCAAATGTATTTTCTTTTGAGCGAAGTTTCTTCTTTGATATCCCCTCTCCACTTGCTCAATATTTCTTCACCTTGTCAAAAAAGAAAAAGCTCCTCGTCTTCTTGGAGAAAAGGCAAGGTGTGTAGTGGATATGTAAATAAAAAGTATAACGAAGAATGGGCACGTACATATAACACTGACTATACTGCACAGATTCTTTTTTTATTTCATCGCAATTAATTCACGACAACGAATATCACCTGCACTCTTCTTGTACCAGCACTCGAGAAATTGGAATTTTTTTCTTCATTCAGTATTCAGCGGAGAAAAAAATAGGAGAATGAAAAAGCTTAGGCACGGCATTTCACGGGTAATTTCGACTTGTTTTCTTTCTTATTTTTAGCTGAGGTTTTCCTTGTTCCGATGGGCTTCCTTTCCTTCATCGACATCATCACTCTCATAAAACCGAATATAATAACAATCAGGTCACCATTCATTTCCTCCTACATAACACTAACTATACTCTTATAGCAGATAGCTTCAGTCGCTGGAGAAAACTGCGAAGGGAATAGAATACGCTTTAAGTGAATATAGTAAGAAGACACAACCATATATAAGCATGGATAGGGAAACACCTTCGCCAATATTTTCCCGGTAATTTGCATTAGATTATGGTGAAGGTGAGCATTAGTCCCAGTTCCACTTTCTTGTTCATGAAACACACATGAAACCAATTGGTATGATGATTCCTTTATGACTCCATTCATGTCATTGTCAGTACACGAACACTTTTCATTTCATTCCAGTTAATAGCAAGCATCCAATGACTTCCCGCTTTTGTGGAACGAGGAAGAGAAAAATGGAAACAAATACAGGAAAAAAATAGATTTGATGATCGCTCCAGATGACGAGGTCTACACGGAGGAAAGGAACTATGGAAGAAACACTGTCATCATCACACTATCAACGACGAAACGCTTAGCCGGAATCGGAATGACTTTCCCCCTTTGTTTTTTCCTCTCATTAAAAATTCGGCACGACGAGGATCCACATAAATCCCAGCAGGAGTCAAATGTATGTCAGTAGAAGCTCCGCGATAATAATAGCCAGGGAGTATTGTCCTCGTTCCTTCCAGTTGACACTGACTGCACACAACAACTATGTATACTTCTTACAAAAAAACAAAACCTTTTCGTTATCGCCAGTGTATATGGCTAATCAAGGGATTTTTTCCGAAGGAAATGTTGAAACTGACGCTTGCGTTTTCTCTCACAAAGGGACCTGTCAGCTCGCCGAGTTCACGAAAAATCTCTGAATTAAAATGAACTTTTTTCCCAACGTGTGTTACTACACTTTCGTATGATGACGATCGTCGATGAAAAATCGAGGTGGAGTATGAAAAATTTCCATAAAAATACTCAACTCAACAATGATAAATGCTATATTTAGGTTTGGCTCGTCTCCTCAGTCGTACACGCTTATCGAGATAATAAGCCATGTTGTTTTTGCCCAATCATTCCTTTAAACTGGCGTTGCTCTTCTTGTCGATGAGATGTGATGCCGACTTGTTCATCCTAATGAAATGAAATGAATTTGTCTGATTGTTGAGTAAAATGAAAAATGTTTGAATCTCTTCACCATCATCCTTATCATCATCAGCATCCCTTCTTCATCATCCCTTTAATCCCTCAAGGAGAGGGGGGATGTATATGCATATGCATCCATTATCCCCAAATTGTATTGCAAAACTTTGTTCCTCCTTATTTTAGCCCTGTTGAAATAGGGCTTTTCGAGAGTAAGTGAACAAGTGTGCGTGCCTCCGACCATAGTCTTTGTTCATAGGTACATAACACATTTTACTTGCAAAATACAATATAACAATGCAAAAACACAAAATTCGTTAGGGAAGGCAGCAGCTCTTGTAATGTTGGCAAGTGCATCTTCTTCCAAAGAGAAGTACAAGTGATGACACAGTACTCTTCTTTCAAGAGGGAAGGAAATGAGGATTCCTCCTCTTCTCTTAAAAAAAACTTCTTCATATTATGTTAATACACATTAGGGATTACCAGGCAAAAAAAAAACTATTCTATTCTTATTGCTAGGCCCTATTTGATTGAGATCTCGTAAGGAATGAGGGGATAAGCATTAAAAGTAGTCGACAAGACGTGCGTTATTCATTTTTCATATGTGGCTGCATAAGGAGCTCAACAGTGCAACGTACAGAAAGTAAGCAGTGCGTTAAAAGTACAAGCTTTTTTCGAATTCTTTTTCCGAGGCTTCGATGCACTGACACAGTAGCTCTATTTTCCCTTCAGCTCACTTTATTCATGCTCGCTGTCTATATAGGTAAAGGGTAAGGTGTTTATTGTTCCTTCTTTTTTATCGTAATGCATTTATTGCGCATTTTTTCTATGAAGGGGTTTGTTTAGATTTTTAGTTTACTTTCAACCTGCTGCTGATGCTTATTCTATATTATCATCCCACGCAGGGAAAACACTTTTTAGTGAATTTTCAATTCAATCTTCATCAGCATCTATCCATCTATGATAGAAGGATGATAGCCTAGAGCCCTCAAAATTGTTACACATTGCATTGTGGGGCTATAACCTTACTTAGCTTTGTTTTTTGAAGAAAAACAAGTGGCATATCATCATCAGACCTATATTTCTCCTAAAATGTAACAAATTCTTTCATAATTCATTGCGTATAACAATCTGTGAAATGTGGAGAGCCAAGGAATTTTTATTAGGTTAGCCATAGGGGTTAGCTTTAGCTTATTCTATTACCTAGCGGAGCAGAAGGGTTGGCTTTGGTTTGCTTTCCCACGGAATTTTGCGCTGTTTGTTTCTGCTCTTGTAATTCCTTTCTCATTAATGGCAATTATTATAAAACAATGCTATTTTTATATAAGTAATTGCAAGGTTATTGTTATTACCTTTAAATTGATGGGTTGTTACCACCTCCTGTAATTAAATTGAGGTAAGCATAACTTGTTTTAAAAAACGTGACATATGCGGTAAGGATTTGATGATAAGGAAGGAAAAAATTCTCAGCTTACCCCGCTGAAAATTTCAAGCAGGTGCAAGATGCGCCTCTTAGTAAATTGGCGTCACGCAGTTTGAGATGCATTCATTTAAACAATTTCGTTTATGGATTTTTGATTTATTGGGAAATTTTTATGAGGCGCTGCTACCTAAACTATCTATGCATATTCGTGTCGTAGTTTTAGCTCGTTCAGGTCATTCATTTTCTTACTGCTGCTGTCTACTGTTTCCCTTCATCATTTTGTAAAAATTGCAGTCGTAATTGGATCCGAAACGCTGCAGTATCTAAAAATAGATTTGTGCAGCATGCTTTCCCATCACCACCATTGTCTTTTCACAATGCAATGATCGTTTACATCGTAATTTTTTTATATCTTTGTTTTACCAATACAGTAGCAATTATTTTTGCCATCAAACTGACACTGACCATATATATTGACCACCTTGGTCCGTAAATGTCTGGCTTAATTAATTCGTTTAAAACTGAAGAGACTCGAAACTCTCCGTCGAGTAAGCATTTGTAATTGAGTGGCAGCTATTAATACGGTCTACTGACTACAGTCTCAAGAGTACCCAATCCATTCAATTATTTTCATCATCATGTTTTACTTTTCTGTTTGGCAATTGGCAATTGACCCCTGAAACGATTCCCGATCCTTTTACCATTTAGCGATACGATAACTTCTGTGTTACAGATATGCTTATAAATGTTCACTTCAAAAATTTGCAAAAACACACGCCAGCCCATTCAACTTTTAAAAGTTTTCTCATTGAGAGACGACGCTGATGATGATGTTGATGTGCTTATTACGCTGATACAATAAATGTGTATTTAACAATGAGCAGACGATGCGATGATGGGTAGGTCTTCATTGAATTGAATTTCTGAATTGAAGTTTTTTGTGTGGATATTTTCTGTGCATACATCACATCACATTACTCATCAAATAGTCGAAGTTTTTCTTGAAGCTGATTCTGCTGCTGCTGCTGCTCCTTCTTAAAATCACTCAACTGGATCGATTGACTGTTGCGCTTATTTTCTTCTTTTTTCTTCACTCTACTGACATACATTTTCTCGCCTTAGTGCTTTCCACTACAATTACACATACGCGTACACATTCGGATCAAAAAAACTCCTTGACTGGTTGCAACTTTGCAAACACATTTTTTTTTAAACAGCCCTTTCCCTTTAGAAAAAAAGTCTTAAACGAGTGAATGATTATCATCGCATCAGCATTATCATGAGATGATGGATAGGCATGTGTGTATGAAAGAGAGATGTAAAATTGGATGAGTATGATTTTATTCTGGTATACATGTTTGCTCTTCGGATATTCGATACATCAACATTTTTTTTCACGTTCCTTTTTCTCTACCCAATATAATCTGATATACTTAATCACTTTTCAAAATTGAGCAAATAAAAAGAAAGAAACAATGCAGATGCAGACTCAATATTGACTACTCACTGCCTCAGGCATGCTGCGATCTGTCCATTTCACGGGTATTTAAAAGTCTGGCCGTGTTTGCTGAATTTTATTAAGAAATAAAATGGTGAAATAGATGAAAATGGTGCTATCATCAGCCCTATCAAGAAACCTGGTATGGTAGTAGGTAATTAGTAAGCATTTCGAATTAAGATTAGAAAAAACAAAGTTTATTCGTCTCGTCACTTTTTATTTATATTGGGGCCTGGCCCAGGCTTCATTCTCTCCTCATTTCGTAAGCTGCCAACATAAATTAGCGATAAGCATTAGATTCTCCTTGCGCCTTTGGTATTTAGTAGGTAGATGTATTACATACGATTGGATTTGCTTTTTCTAAGCCGGTATCATCATCATCATCCTGAATATCATATGATATGATATCATAATCTCTTTGTTCACTAGTTTTTTTTTCGTTTTCCTTATCCCTACATTCAATTATGAAATGAGCATGAGCAAGTGGCACAATAATCCACTCAACTGTGCACACACAAATCCAATGAATATAGGTATAGTTGAAGGGATTCTTCTTAATATGAAGTATGGTATTACTAATATCCCTGTGCGATCATATAATAATTTGGTGAAATAATGAATGGTAAGTACAATCAATATAAAATATTAACTTTAGTCGATAGAGCTGCTTTCATCATCCCGAGAATTGGATTGCCTTTCGTTGTACTTTCTGTTGTCTTATATTAATTCCCAAAGCGGTTACTGCCCTCTCGTCTTTCATGATTATTGTTATTGCTCCCTCATTTTTTACGATTAATAGTAACAAAAACAAATTGCTCTGATTGCAGTAGTATATTCCTTTTTCTATTTTTCCGAGAGGATGGAAGGGATTAGGGATGGACAATGGCTAATCATCATCATCATCATGAATGAATAGTGCTATCCATTTTTTTTTTTGAAGAAAAAATGCTCCTTTGGCGGATATGGATCCAGTTAATCCAATAAAATAATATCAAGTGGATGGGGTTTTGGGATTTTATTTCTTCTGGCGCAAAAAAGTTTTTATAGCTGTGGATCAGTCCAGGCCGGTCCCAAACCGGACAAGAAGAGTTTAAACGGGATTTGGGTTGGATTTTGGATTGGAAGTTTTTTTTTGTAAGTAAGTAAACAAAGTGGACCAATATGGATTCACCAAACCAAGTTATATATCCATCCCTGTTTACATTTCGTTATGTTTAGGTAAATTTATTTTTACAAAAACAGTTTGAGAAAGCATGAAAGATTCAGACAGTTTTTTATTATTATTCTTGTGGTTGCTCCATATAACTTACTTGATAGGCATTTGCATAGGTACTCCAATATAAAAGCTCATATCATAACAATGCCTACGTAAAAGTGAACAAAGTCAAAAGAGAAGAATGGAATGTGAGAAATGTAAATAAAATGTACAGAAGATAGGCATCCTCATCATAACCATCTAGCCATGTAGCCCATATACAATATTTCTCTCTTGTGTAATGCAAATCGCAAATCTATGGACTGCATTTGTGTGCAATGTAACGAACGAAATTGAGACTTTCGGGTTTCACGGCATAAATTTTAATGTAGTCACTATCCTTTCCTTTTGGTATCATCCTTCATATTGTTATGTTGTTATTCCCATTTATTGTTGACGGGGAAAACATGTTGCGGTTCTTTTTTTCAAGGATATTTTTTCTTTTAATAGAGCAGCAGACAATTTTTATTTATTTATTTACGTGTGTACAAGAGCGCCAGGACTTAATGTGAGCCGATGATTCCCCAAACATGAAAGAGCAGAGGGAAAAGTTTTCCCCTCAAAATAAAATTTACGCTATTCTTCATATTTCAAGTCATGTATTCAAATTTGCACTGCCCACTCACCCCCAAACAAAAAAGTACATAGTCGAATCGGCTATCAAAATTTAGCACATCCAACAACACACAGTAAGAAAATAGTAGTAATATGGAAATAACACATAAATATATTGCAGGTCACTGTCAAGCTAAAGTCTATTACTTACGTTATCTCGATATAAAAAGTGAGTGCCTACTTTTTTGTCTGCCATATTGCTATGAACTGTTTTTTCCCTTCCAGCTTGGTAGAAAAGTGGAAAGTTTTCTTCCTCCTCTTGCCATGCTCTCTTCTGCTTATTGTCATGAAATTAATACGCCTCTTTACAAGAGAAAATGACACCATGTCGTAATATCCCATTCTGATAGGACCACTTAAGAGAGGACTCTTCTCAAAAGCCTGATTGATATTATCAGGATTAACTGGAGAAAGTCATGCCCATTCTTCACCACGACGTTTCTTGCATATTTTAAGGAATGGAAAGTCACGGTAATATAGTTATTAAACGGAATAAGAAGTATGGCCTAAGTTGGAGTAGACAGAGAAAGCTAAAAGTGACATTAGAGAGAATTGTTATTGACAATTTACATAAACTCCGAGACGAGAGGATAAAGTAATCTTAGCTCTTTCTCTCCATTACATTATTTATCTTTATAGTAAAATGAGAATGATTCGGAAAAAGTTGTGAACGTTGCTGGAATAAGTAAGGGCATCCTTTCCCCGTTTTACTTATTTATCTAGTTTAATTCAGATGTCAACTACCCTCCTTGCCTACTCCCAGTACCCACTCTTCTTATGTAAGTATTTTCTAGTACAGAAAAATCTTGAACATTAGTTTATTGGAAAAATATAAAGAAGAAGGGATAGTGTGACGCACTCTGCTTTTTACGAACTTTTCAACAACTACAAAAAAAACTTCCTGAAAGGCAAAAAAAATCTTTCGATTCGAGGGAATAGAAATCTTCCCCCATACAGATAGATATATATGGGAGGGTGCATAATTCGTAAATAATTCACTTTCAATATATAGTGCGGTCTGTTCTACTATACCAACAATAATTTCTTTAAGACTTTAGTTCCCATTTATAATGCATACCTTTTACTGGAAAATGTAGTTTGTCCTGGTTTTCGCCATTTCATCAGAGTTGATTTTGTTTACTTCTGTGATGCTGTGAGCTGTACAGATTTTCAGAGAAATAATTTTATTCTCGTTAGCAGTAAAATACTCTGCCACCATCATCATCATCATCAGGGTCGTACTAATCCTAAATTATTCATGCATGCATAATATTGAAAAAGCTGCGGATATACGTATGCATATGCATATCTATAGGCAGGTGACGTAGATGATTTTTTATTTTATTTTTAGGTTTTTTAAGTAACAACCTCATTTCTCCAGCTTTCAGCTTCCATCCTTATCACTCTTCATTTGCCCTTGTTTTTTCTAGATTAATCTGGAAAGATCGAACAATCCAGGAAGAGCCCAGCCCTTAACCTTTATGGATTCTTTCATTTCATATTCCTCCCCCTCATCCTCCCCTTCCATATTTCTAGTCCTCGCAGCTGTAACTAGGTATGTCTCTCACATCAACATCAAGGTTGGACTACTTTTCCCTCCAAACCTCGTTTTCAAAAGTGAATGAAGCTGCATAAACTTTCATTCTTTTACTTTTAACCCTTTTCGTTTTTATGTGTATTTTTATCACGATAAAAAAATATCAGATTAACTTTCCACTGACCAATGCATAATAATCATATTTATACTCATATGTATGATGGGCATGTTGACTCATCCCTTTTACCCACTAAATAGGTAGGTCAGTCTTAGCAAATTGTTTGGTACCTAGTTTCTCCCCAGCACATAATTTCAGCTTATTCATTTCATCCCAGATATAAAGACCGGATATGTCCAACTTCCTAAGTGCAAAATTTCACGCCTTTGCTGGCTCACTGACATGTAATATACCCGGGACTAATAAAGGGCTTGTAGACGAACCACTATTACTACTGCAGCCTGCCTGGTTACACCAAGCACCAGTGTACCGGTTGTTATTTTGTTATCCTTTTCACCTCCTACCTACTATATCTTTCCCCCGAATCTCTTTGAAACAATGACCGTCAACAAGACAAGACCTCCGCCGCCACTATAAAAAAGTGGAAGAATAAATGAACCACATCATATAAGGAGCCACTAACTTTGTCTAAACTAATTCGCCTGGAAATCCTATTGCCTCTCTGTTCTTCTGTTGTGCTCACTTTGCTTTGATTTATACCGGCGGTAGTAGCTCAGCATTATATTGTGGTGTGGTGGTGTAAGGGTGATATGATGCCCGTCGCTTCTACTTTCTGGCCAAACCCTTACAAGTGATGATTTATTATATTTTTACTTTTTGTTCATTTTTTTTCTCATACCGATACCGACCCGTTAACACATTGCCACCTCTGTTAAATGAACTGGAGCAGTGGAATAAAGAGCATGCCTTTGCTTTTTGAGGTGGTGTGATGTGGCCAGTTATCATGTAAAAAACTTATTGCAGCTGCAGAGCCCAAGAAAGGGCTATATCTCCTATTTTTTTGACAAGAAATTTGTCCCAGGTGGGCATTTCATTAATAAAAATCGGCCGGCTTGTATTGAGTAAATAGTGAGTCCGGCGGAACTCCTGTGATAAAGGGAGTCATCAAATCACCATCAGCATCGTGTTATTTAGGTCGCTAATTATCTGATTGTGAGTTGTGCTTTCTCGACTAGACTCACGCCCTTACTTATACACTTACCTACTAACTGCCACACCAGCACCAACCAGCCCATGCCATGGTGGTATGGCGGTAGTAATCTGACATGCATGCACGCAACTTTGCTCTGGAAAAGGCAAAAGTCTGAAACTTTGGCTGGGATTGGGATGAATGGTTGGATGGAAAGAGGCAGACAAGTTTCATTTCATAATCCCTTCGGTAAACATAATATTAGATGAAAGGAACAACAGCCTACAAAAATCCTCTTTCTCTCTCTCACTTGGGTTCTGAAGGGGTACATGAGTAACAAAGCGATCAAAAGATAATAGTTAGGTGGTATGTAATGCAGCACTTGGACTAATTGCTTATTTAATTGATCGCTATCTGACACCCTTACTTTTGTTTTTCACTCCTCAAATAATAAATCAACACCCGAAAAAAGCACAATTTTTCTAAACACAATGCCTCCACCATCATCATCATCATCATGATAGTAGTAGTTTTTGACAGTATCGATTAATTTTAGCCCATGACTATCTCTGATCCGATCTAACAATTTTCTAAAAATAAGTTGGCCGACATTTAAAACACTTTACCTGATTGCGTATCAGCTTATCTCCCGAAGTAAATGAACAGTTTTTCTCATTATTCGCTGTGGTCATCAAACACTCTTTTCTGAGGGGGAATCTTTTTTACTTCCATTTCATTATGTTCCGACTCGGGTTTGGTGGAAGACCTTGGCTTATCATTATCATTTGCATTTTTATTCATTTTTTTTACAGTATTTGCATGCGAGGAGGAAGAATGATTCCCGAACAGAATCATGCCACAACTGTGCGTGCAAGCTGGTTTTTGTACTCTTGGTCAGTCGGTGAGCTCCAGTCGGCTTTACTGAGAAAGGAGTATCCATATCATATCATATCATAAACCAGAATCGGGATCCTTTTCCTCATCGATTATCCTTCCTCGAAATAAAAAGCGAAAAATGTCTCATGATAGAACCAAAAAAAAAACAGTCCTGTTCCATTCACTCACTGCCAAAACAAAACATGCAAAGGAAATGGAAAGGATGAGGTAAGAGTGAGGGGAGCTCTGAGGTGGGGGAATAAGGATACCGCAAGGTTATTACACTTAACATGAGATGATGATGATGTTGATGAAACCTTTTTATTTTAATCCCCATTTCGGACAAGCCCGTGAAATGAGAGGGGGAGAATCCGAAGACGGATGGAGTAATTCATTGAAAGGCACAAGTATTAACTTCCCCGTTTATGGGATAAATGTTGCCAATAAAAACCAATGAAAATTAATCATCCGGTACGGTCCAACTGGGAACAAAGAAAGAAAGCGATAAAAGTAATATGATCAGTTTTCTAAATAAAAAATCATCATCTCATTATAAAATATGGGTGGTAAAATGTGTAACACTTTTCATTATACAAAAAAGAAAAATAAGTAAGCTGCTACAAAGAAACTAGTTAAAAGATTCCGTCTAGGCAAACTACCCTGCTTACCATTATACCAATAAAAAGCCAAGAAAGTAAATAAGAAAGAAGCCCTAAATGGCAAACGAGCATAGAAGCGAGTATTTATGCTAAAGAAATGATTTATACCGGAGAAGGGCTAATCACTATACCACAAAAAACAAACGTAAGAAATAGCAGGGAGCTTTTCTCTCTACTCGTACCTTACTCACGTCTTTCTTGATGCCTATGGTTCTCTGGTAATTGTTTAAAAGGCCATTTTTGGAAAAGATAATAATCTCTGTTTCGTCTTCCCTTCTTTCCATCACATCTTCTTGCTTGGCCAGCACGGCCTAGCCACCATCACAGCCGATCCGATCCGGGAAGTATGTATACAGCATTATAAAAGAAAATGAGAGTGAGAGTGAGTGAGTCACTTTATTTTAGGAGGAGCATGACTACGACTATAGTGGAGAAGGTAATTCTGGTAATTGACTGGCCGTACGAAAAAAGCCAAAAATAATATATGTGCCATATTCCTATCATTATTATTAAGACAGTGTCTACAATATGGGACCGGGGGCTCATAATATTATCTCCCGAAATATGATGGGATGGATGATGGCAAGGTTAAAAGGAAGAAGTACAAAGTCTTCGCACTAAATCATTAAAAATAATGTAAGTTATTGTGGTAGTATTTATTCACTCTTCACTGCAGCATTTAATGCCATTATGATTAGAGCTATGTCCATATATTTGCCATGAATGTGGAAGGAGGGGAAGGTCTGCTCTAACCGTAAAAGAGAGAACAGCTACAAGCATGGAACAAAGAGCGGAAATGAGAATACCTTATTCACGAACCAGAAGACGACCATGATGGCCATGACTGCGTGAGCTAAGCATGCATATATTCCGATTGGAGGCAGGTCTCCCTCCAAAACCTGTTTAATATTACTATTGCACTGCAGAGTTTTCTCCGTTCTTATACTACTATTTTTTTAGGGATTGCATGCATTAGTGCAACTTTTCTCTGTGCGAGAAAAAGTTGCAGTTCGTCCGTCCATCCCTCCTCCTGGAGAAAGAAACTCTAACTTATATTTTTGGGCTTACGAATCCTTCGTTTTCCTTTTCTACTTCCTTCTTTTTACCCTTATCTCCCTATCGGGATCTGTGCATATCCGTTATATATAACCATAAATAATATTCATAATAATAATAATGATGAGTCGCGGTGGGGCATGGGGTGAGGATGGTGAAAATGGAAAAAGATGGAGAAAATATGTTTAAGGAGACAAGAAGTGAACAAGTCAGCCGGAATACCGGCCATTCCGCTGCATCCGCTTGTGTGGAATTGTTGACTTATTTTTCCCTCTCTTGCATAAAACGTTTTCTACAAATTGCGTAAAGCATTTATGATCATGATGACAAGGAGGGTGGAGAAATTATAAGTAGAAGCATTCATTTTTTTCTTCACTTCCTCAAAAATGCGTCTGTTAATTCCTTGAAACTTTTATGAGAAAACATTTATTTCAAACCGGCTATGCTGAGCAAAAGGAAAACTACCTTTTTCGTGATGCATAATTAAGTTTCCATTTGTAGAAAAGGATATTTTCTACCGTTTTCCTTCCGTGGAAATGAACAAAATGAAGAGGAAAAGGTCATCATTCTATAATTTTATTTCAGGAACTTTATGACAAAGTTCAAGTTCAAAGACTCCTCAGTGTAGAAAAGTTCCCATCGTACTTTCACTTTTAATTCCTATACCTCTCTGTATGTCTGTTTGTAAATGTTTACTAATTATGGAATTGCTAATTTCATGGAAAGTTTTTGTCATTATCCAATTACATCTCTTAGCTAATTATTTAGCTACGGAACCTCTCCCATATAAATCACATTATTAGCCAAGCGTTGCGTAATATTTCAAGAAAATAGCTTTTTTTTCAAAGGAAACAGGAAATATTTTTTAGCTCGTTGGGGTCCATGAATTCTGAAGAAGTCATTTCAAACGGCGAATAAAACGATTTCAGTTGTACATTAAACATCAAACCTAATTGTTGTCGTTGTATGTGAATTACTAATGTGTTTGTAAGCAGCTACTTTTATTGAAATGAAAAGAAAACTTTACAAAGGACACAGTCACGTGCGCACGTGTCAAAAAAATCGGTGCAGAAGTGTAAGTGAAGCACTCAAGCGAATGTAGTGGAAAATGTTGTTTGACAGATTACGACTTACTTACTAAAAAGTATGGATAGGGTTTATGAATTAAAAATCCAATTGATATTGATGATTTAGTTTATTAAAGTATTTCGTTTTTTGATTTAAAGCAGACAACCAAGTTTTCATTCATTTCATATGCAATGCAACTTCCATTCCGTAACCTGTCCACTCTATTTTACAAAATCTAAAGTCGATATGATAGAAATAGAAAATTGACTTTTTGTTTCAGGAAAAGGGACATGGGCCATATTGACGTATGACGTGACCTTCATCAATTATTCCTCTCTCCTTTCATCCAGCTATGTATCGAATTTCTTGTCAACTTTTGGAGGAAAAAATAACGTTTCTGTCCGTCTCTTGGGGAAATAATGCCACCAACGAAATAAATGCATTCAATTTTCATTTCTATGAAATGGAATGAGCATTTCATAGGAAGAAAGAAAATCCGGAGCTGTTTATAAGGTCAACCCGAATTTTCGATCCCTCGATTGCGTTCAATTTTCATTTCATGCCTGCACTTGGCCTTGATTAGAATAAGGACACGCCTGTTCTTAAAATATGGGTCTGGTCTGTCTGTATGCATGGATATGTGCCTCCCTAGGTTTGTAAGCAATTACCCATATATCTTTGTCTTTCCAATCAGCCATATTATCACCGATCTCAATGAATGTACGTAAGTAACCCTGAGCTCGACGTGGGTGGGAGGGAACTGGGAAGGTGCAATCTGATGGTCAATAAAAATTGCCTCTCCAAATTATTCTTGTCTGCCGACATGGCGTTAATGAATAATATTCTCATGGTTTTATAAACCTCTCATACTTAACACTTTAACAGTATTGATCTCCGATGATGATTGACCACTCTTCCAACATTCATTTGTATACTCTACAAGTATCATTGCCTAATTCCATCCCATCATTGTCCTAAAATATCAAAAGTACTCCAGAAGCACACTCCATGTTCACAACTACCTAAACGCTTCAAGGTAAGCATTAAGCGCACGCACATTGTTCCAGGTAGGTGGATTGAATTAAAAATTTCCGGGATGGTAAGTCTATATATTTTAGCATTTGCAAGTATAATATGAGCCTATAGCATGCATATATTGTTCTGTTGACTGTATCGATTTATTTTTGTCATGAATGTTGACAATCCTGAAATATCATTTTTAGATTTTAAATATTCATGCATGAAATTTTTTAATTTCGTTTTATTTCTGTACCTCGTACAATGTCGATGAATTACAAGGTACCAGTCCACAAATAAACAGCCCATATCCCATTCTATAAATAATTGTACAACTTTTTCATTATTACGCATTATTCTTATTTCTACCAGGAGCGGTCAAACACAGGGTACATTTTCATATACATAAAGCACATGCTACACAAATATCATTTGGAGAAAGTCGATATAGTTAAGTGAGTCCACCCAGAAAAATATGATTGATCCATGATGGCTTTCACTCCTCCGTGAAAAATATATATCAACATGATAGGAATACGTAGGTACGCAATAAAACGATAATGTTCCGCAGTCACATACCTGTACAGGTTTTATTTTGAAAAAAGTTCCACGAAAAGTGATGACGAATTGCAATTTGGACGCTTACATATAGAATAGCCATAGCTCATGTAGAAAATATTGGAATGGGAAATCCAAAACAAGCATTGACGTGAGCCATGTGAGTTCAGTTTAGTGACTTGAACTGTTTTCGTCTGAAAACGCTGAAAAAAGTGAAGAAAGCCATATATTTTGTGTTCCTACTCCTCGACACTTCCTCCATGGAGTATTTATTCGTTTTCTCGTTCCATTTTTTTTTTCAGCCCAAAAAGGAGAGAGAAAGAGCCGCGTTAATATCCTCCCTTTTCAATCAATTGGCTATAGCCAGGCTTATTTTGTTTCGTCGATCGATTCAATTTCTTTGCAAGCATCTGCATGAGCCACCAAAACAAACAATGGCCACGTCAAGTCAAACTCTCATAATATAAGTTGCATTAGACTAGAGGCTATGGCTGTGCTATAGATTTGTTAAGAACTAGAAAGTAGGTACTGGAGGCGATGTTTATAATTTTATATCCAGTCCATAT
>JAQGAI010000960.1:0-16620 GCA_034696905.1 Lepidocyrtus violaceus | reverse complement strand
ACGGGCTGAGTGCCTTTGGCGAAGATCATGTTCTCACTGCCAAGCACCCTTCCGGTGAGGTTCACAAGTTTGTTGTCGAATTCAAGTCCCCAGTTCTCAAAGTCTTTGCGAATCTGTAAAAGAAACAAAAAACATTTTAAAATTTTGAAGGCGCAGTTATAAATCAGAAAAATAAATAAAAACCATTTTGCAGTGCAAGCTTACAGTTTCATTGGATTTGAGACGCTTCATGAATGCCTCGATCACATTCACTTTCTCCTTCGGCATCTGATGCAAGTACTTGCCCAGTTCCTTCATCAACCGGAAGTCAGCTCTCATGGTATCAGTCAGTCCAGTGGACTGGCAAAACTCAGGCACCAAGATGGCCTGCTCTGCAGCGCCTCGGTGTAAATCTTTCTTGCTGGGCCGGGACATGATGAGCGGTTGATTGAGGTCCTTGATAGTCAGCTTGTACTTGGTTTGGTAGTACTCTGCATAGGATATTTGCTGCCCTTTGCACTCAAAGGTATCCTTGGGCGTCTTCGTGTAGTCGACGTCATCGACGTGGTACGTCTTCCTGTTGTAGGTGGTCATAACAATCGTGTCCTTCAGGTCCGCATTCACAGCACTCTTCCGGGATTGGGCATCCCCACCACGGACGTTTTTCTCGATGTCTCGAATGATTTGGAGGACGCTGTCCGTCCGAAGGACCTTGTGAGTGACTTCGACACAGAGGAGCACTGCTCCTTCGTGGGTCCGCATGGAAGTGATATAGCCTATGAAGGATTAAAGAATGAACACAATTAAGTAAAACATCATAGCATCTCTTAATCATTCATAATTAAATGGAAAGGTGAAATGATCCAAGTGTTTATACACGTCATAAATTAAGTTCTTACCAGGCCACAATTCCAACTTCTGCGCGGGCAGTTTAATGGCTTTATCTGGGTCGAAAAAGTTTCTTCCCATTTCTTGCAGCTCCAGCGCAAACAGACATTTTCGGATCAGAATGTTGTGGAGTTGGGCGTAAATGGGTGAGCCAGTTTCGACCTTCCCAGTGTAAGACATGGTCATGGTAACCTGAGGATCATCCTCCTTGTCCAGTTTGGCCGTCATCTCCAGGGGAACATCGCTATCTTCGAATCGCTTCGCCGTGAAGAGTTGGGCGCCATCGAACATGTAGCCAATTCGAACGTCATGCTCCTCCATTGCCTTCCGGAATAGTTTTTTCTTGATTGACGTTCGGTCCTCCTGCACATCAAATTGGACACTGTATTGGTGGAGACTCCAAGACGGGATCGACTTCAACCGGAAGTAATTGGCTTGAAGCGAGATTGGTTTCCCCTTCTTTCCTTGTTTATCCGTGCCCTCCGGTTTACTTTTGAAGTAGTCATCTCCTCTAGGATCCCAAGGTTTCCTAACTTCCGCAATACGAGGATACCCACTCCCATCCGCATGACCACGAGGAAAACCACTGGCTCCAATCCTGCCTGCTCCTCCGGATATGGTGAGCGATTCAATTTGAGCCGCGGTGGACGACGCAGAAGGAGTGCTGTCGGAATCGGACCTGGTGTAGGAGCTGACATTGCTGGTCAGGGTGCTTGGGTCTGGTGACGGAACGCTGCTTGGAGAGTGACCACGGAGTCGAGCACGGGCACGACCCAACCCTGTACGCCTTGGCTCATTTGAATTGTCCATTGTTGATGGAGCGGCACCTGGAAATAAATAGACAAAATATAAAGTTATTTTTTGTTCTAAAATTTGATAAGTTTCAGGAACAAATCGAGATTTTCAAATATATTTAAGACTGGACATAAATTAGAAAATAAATAACCCATAACTTCGATAGAACGTACCTTTCAACTTCCACCAAAATGCAGTAAATCGTCAGGAAAATATAATTTCGCAAAGACAGTAAGTCGGTTTCAAAAACGTTTGAAAGTTTCCGAAAGACTGGGAACGTTTCTCAACTTGGGAATCAAAACTTCAAAAATTTCTCAAAGGTAAGTGAGAGAAAGCAAAACAAGTTCGATTTCCGGAGAGAACTGGAGACTTCACGAGTGAACCTCACAATATGACTCTTCCCTCCGAGAGCAGCACCTTTTATACCCCTCCGGAAAGTACCTTGTCACCGTTGACTTCAAAGTCCACAAGCTTCGTCAACATTTCCCTTCAATACTAATCGGGAGTGCTTAACTCAAAACGTATTACGTTGCGTCGTAGCATTTGCATATAATGCCCATTTCTTTCCCCAAATTGATGTCGACTTTTGCAAATTTGAAATTTATCACGATACATTCGTTTCGAAACCGATAGTTTAGCATTAAAAATTGCTCCGTTCTAGATTAAAATTCTTATTTTGAAAAGCTGAAGTGGAAGAGTAATGTGGAGTTCGAGCCAAGCTTGGTTCACAGGTCAATCGCTGCCCATAGGTACTTCACACTCTTACATTTCTTTCACCGGAAGAAACTGGACTTTGACCTTTCCAAATTGAAGCACTTATTTGCTTATCTCACTCTGTATGTATTGACATCGGGGTGCTCCAACTTTCTCTATCTTTGGACTTTGGACCTTCTAAAGTGTTTGCATAAAGTACACATGGAAAATATATTTCCTCCGTTTCCGTTTTATTTTGCTGGATTCTTTGTTTCATGCAGCGATAATATGGAACAAGGATTGATAAAATGGTAGTCATTTTCAAACATCGGTTTTTAGGTACTTTAGACTGTTTCTTTGCAATGTTATGCCTGCAATTTTCCTCCTGAATAATGCTGAAGCAAATTAAATGTGTTTGCATTTAAATGCAAATTGATTCTTTTCCTTTGCTCCCTTCACCATTTGGAAAGACTCTTGACAAAAACTCGAGGAAACTTAAATTTGATTTTTATTTTAATTAAATCAGTGCGATACTCCATGGAATTTTTTTTTCATCAAGGTACCTAGATATCCATTTCCTTGTATTTTCAAAAGCCGGAAGAAAAGCTAAAAACGAATGCCAAATCAAACAGTGAAACGAAGAGCGACCTGAAACTGCATGAACAAGGTACTTCGAAATAGTCACTTTGCATATCTGACCAACCGCATCTAGAACTTTCGATAAAGGCATTTTTGCATTCATTTAATTTTTGATTCGAGCAGTATTGCAATATTACCTGATGTTTCCAAATGCCAATGGCCAACTTCAATAGGGTATGTACCTAAAATAGATCCTCATGGCATGTATGTAAGTGACAGTGAGCGACCAGTGAAAAAATATGCAAATTCATGGACAAATGGATGAATAAATTAGTCCTCCAAATTCAACAAATTCAAATTTCTTGTATAAAGATAAGGGATATGGTCTTTAATTTGTTTTCTTTCTCTCAATAACATTATTCGACACTTGAACTATTATAAACGATATAGCTAATTAAGTTAATTTAACTTACTTAAATTCTAGTGTGTTTAAAAAATAAAACTCAATGCCTCCACATTCCTAATTCCTTAACCTTCACTTTTATTAATTTAACAAGTTTATAATTTTATGTACAAACCTATAAGAGTTAATAAAATATTTAATATTACATAATATGTATAAAGCAAAAAAGATAAATTAGTTAAATAAAAATAACAACAAAGTACGTCCAGAATAAAATCGAAGTTCTCTTCACGTCTATTTCACGTCAATTAAACATGCATTATAGCTAGTTTGCTTAAAAAAACGGCTTTGACATTGAATATTTTACCCTGCTTGATACTGTAATATCTCAATTATATCATCCTCATCTCACGATGACATTAAACAGCTCGCATTCTTACACTTAAAATCGTTAAAAATAGAAATTAAATATGAACTCAATTAATGGTATAACTTTATAAGATCGATTAGCATAGTACGTTAATATTTTTCAGAGCCATGGATATGAGGATTCATCATCATCATAAGCACATATTTTTGTGTGGATAATTTTGACGACAAAAGGATGCGAATTACTCAAGACTGATCATCCTAATATGTAAACAATGGAGGGGACAGTGAAAACAAATTAAATAAGTAAAGTAGGTTAGTTAGCGAGAGTATAATAAATAATCATATAACTGTAATGAATACATGTAGACATTATTATAAATATAAAGTTGACGTTGACATAGGTAATATAGTTTGATTACATTTCTATTGATGATCAGTGTGAATAATACCTAACTAATTTTAACAATGGTCAACGCGTAATCATACTATAAAACATAATAATTGGAGAATGGTTGACTTTTTGACTGACTCATATTTTTTTACAAGGATGCACTTTCCAACATAGTTGAAAAGTGACTCCTTCTAAACAGATTTAAAAAAAATAAGGATGTAATCACGGTCTGGTATGATAATATCAAATAGGAAAACAACTGGAGCAAATTGGTGACTAAATACGTTATTTAATTTAAGTATATTAATTTTGTTATCATGTGTAGTTCATGTAGTTGAATGTACAAGTAGGATAGTTAATTTGGCAAGTAAAAGTTCAATGGGTTTTTAGAAGATTAAGTTTAGTTACATTGTTTTATTTTTGTTATAGTTAGAGGAAAAGTTGAAGATCGCCAGAGAAGTGTTTTTTTTTGATACGTATAAATGACCACTTATTTTTTTTTCGTTACAATATTTTCTCATTTTCTTCTTCTTCTGTTGGAGTTGGAGATAAGCATTTTCCCTCCGCCCGTCCTCCTCCTCCCCATTAATTTTTTTCATGTACAGACTCCAAGCTGTAGAGTGAATGATAAGAAGGCAAGTAGAAGCCGGAGGAGGCAGCCGCCGCGGTGGAATATTGAGCTTGATAAGCTGCTTCAGCCGTTCTCGGTGCGTGTGAATAGGTAGAAGCCAATCCCAGAGGGTCATAATGGTGAGATCGTGTCATGCATGGGTATGAGGAGCCCAGGACCACATCTGGATGAGATTCCCGTTGTGCTTGAAGACAGTGGGCTGGTGAGCTTGTCACGATCCCTCCCGCTCCCGGATTCCCCATCATGCTTGAGTGGTTGGAATTACTGAAGGGAGCTACGGCCCCAATGCTGCAAAGAATAGAATTAAACGGCGGTCCTTTAAATGTGAGTTGAAAAAGCCGACACCGGAAAAAATTTGCAAGTGTTTCCTGATCAAATGATTTTTTTCCTCTTGGCTTGGAATGAATGGGTGATAATAAATTTTAAGAAATGGAAATCGCTAACAGTATCTTTAATGTGGAAAGCAATTAGAAGTCTTATAGACTGGGAACATGATATGGGAGGAAGAAAGATGGGGTTAATTTGTTTTAAACGTGATGAGAAATTAAGTGAGGCTATATTTGGTGGGCATGGAGATGGGGAATTGGGAATGGGATGTGTGTTGTGTGTGTAGATGTGTTAGGTTAAGTTACCTGTAGTGGTCGGATGGATTTGGATGGGTTGGATGGTGAATTGGGTACACAGATGAGTGGAACGAATTCCCATTGAGGGCAGCTGGAGCTCTCGGAGGGGATGATGGGGCTGGAGGTGGCGGCTGCTGTTGATGCTGCTGTGAAGGAGGATCATTGGGTCTTCTCTGATTCCTTAGCTTTTCCTCACGTCGCCTAAGAAGAATGAAAAGAGGAATAAATATGGAATTGAATTTGATTTCAGAAATGGATATTGAGCCATTGGAATGAGATGAGATGGGATTTCCAAACTGGCAGCCAATAATAATAGTTAGTATTAATGAATATCGTAAGATGTTGATGCTTGTCAATATTAGATCCCATACCATTTTGCCCTTCGATTAGAAAACCAGACTTGGATCCGGGCCTCCGGCAGCCCGATTTTAGCTGCTAGACGCTCCCTCGCAAATACGTCGGGATAGTGAGTCCTTTCAAATTCTGTTTGAAAAAAAATATATTGTATAATTTTTTAAACGCGAAAATAAAATAAAAACAAGTTTAATATCTCAGTTCATTTTTTATTGCAGTCAGCTTACCTTTCTCTAAGCTCTCGATTTGTTCATTTGTAAATGAAGTTCGGTTTCGTTGGAGTTTCCTCTTAAGTCGTAGCCTGGCCTGATCATCCAACGGGGTTGGACTCTCCACGGAGGAGTTGTCATCACAAGGACTTCCTGTGTCTGACAACGCTCCTGCAATAAAGTCAAACAAAGATAAACGTTATTAAACACAACTCTGGAAACAAATTAATTTTCCTATTCAGTTTTAATTCTTCATTTTTATGTTCACACTGGCAAAATTTAGCAAACTTGTGTTATAGCTTATTTGGATCGAATTCCTATTTTCATTTGACATTTCTAAATGATATTTCATATAACATTACATGGAATAAATAGTTTATCCTCTCAACGGCACCCTATCACCAAAGAGAAATTGGATATTTTAGATAACGTTGGAACATGAATGATCTTCATTATCATCATCATCATCATTGGCAAAGAGCGGCAAACGGCTAAGAAAAAACCGAAATGAGCACTTTCCACTTTTTCCATGTGCCTCCTCTCCATCTCGCTCCTTCTCGCTTTCCTCCCAACATTTTACCCTCGTTGGATGCATTACAAACAGCGTAATATTGTGTGAAATGAATCCCTCTCTCTCTCTCTGTCTGTCCTCCTATCTCCTGAGCAAAAAGGAAGATGATGGGAAAAGGGAGTATCGGGAGCGGATCCCGAGGACCAGTAAACGTAGGAAAAACGTACAGACTTGCTTCCCAGTTCCATTCTTTCCTCTTGGAACATACACACACAAGGCTCACCATCACCACCACCACCGCCGCCAACCAACACCAGCCCAGCAAGGAACTTACCACCCTTCCCAAACAACTTGGTTGAATCCGTTAGCGATTCTCAGTGAGGCAGAAACTCGTGATAAAACTCCTCACAATCACAAATAACACGTCAGAATTAAACTAAAAACTTGCCAGGAGAGAAGAGGAGAGAGTTTCAATTTGCACGGGATCCTCTAAACTGATGATGTTGATGTGATAAAAAAAAACTGGCTCAGGAATCCCTCTTCCTTCTTGGCAATACGCTTTCCTCTGGAGGAACCCAACTTGGGGTTTTAACACCATTTTATTTTATTTAATAATGTGAGGAAGGAGGAAGGAAGGAAGGAAAGACGGGGATGCCATGTGTACTCCCCATCTTGTACCGTATTACATGCCTCCCCACACATAACATTACAGAACATAACACTGAACACGGACATGACGTATTATAATGAACAGTGCTAATATTGTTATTATTACCAAGTTATACTCCACCGCAATGCGATATAAAAAAGATGAGAGCTTTCACAGGGAGAAAAGACTTTCGCCCATTGTGTTCCAAAAAAAGAGTACATTATTAAGCCGAAAACCAGGGGGAAAAGGGAAGAGAGAGAAAAAAATTGAAATCTACTTGTTCAATATCCACTTCTTTCCGATTGTCATGTTGGAGGCGACGCTGCTTTCCGTAAAAAAATGTTAAATAAATAATATTAAAAGCCTATGTTGCTGACTAGTAACTGCTGCTGCATTTTTTGTATTTCTTTCTAAAAAAAAATTCTTGCCAAAAGTTGCCAAAAATGTATAATATGCAGTCAAGTAACTTACTATTTTACAGGCCTAAAGGTACTAATCATGTCATTTTTATTCACTTATTGTTGTCCCCATGCATATTTGACAGATATGATTGGCACTATTTTAAATTTATCTTCCTCCTATTTTTTTCCGAACAAAATCCTATTCGCAGTTTTGCTAAATGTCAATCGTCAATTTTGATTGATACGCTTTTTATTTTGGTTTTGGAAAGCAGCAAAAAAAACAACATAAACATTATCATGCATTTCCAGCTCAATTGTTTTGTTGAGAACAGAAGAAATCAACGTCTGAAGTGATGGAATCTGCTGCAACGGATACTTCCCTTCCTTGTTTGATAATGAAAAGCGATGCAAAATTTCAATATTCAATCGTAACATAGATTTACTATAATGATAATCAACTATAAATGAGCTCACAGTTAATTAAAACATTTTCATTAGTACGTTCATACATATATAAGTAAGCATATTAGTAATATGGCTTGACTCATTATTATTATTTTTTTTTTTGGAAAAACAATGCCCGTCACCAAAATTATCTCAACTGGGTATGTATTTCGGGGAACTCCCCATCTACATCACTGTCTTTCTCCTTTACTACACCCCAGATCAGAGATATCTCAACTTCCTCCGAAGGAAAGGGAAGAAAACCCGGTTGGTGATGATGATGATGATGATGATAGTGATACTGATGACGATACATACATCTTCAGTTATCAGATCAGTTTTTAGGAATCCGGCAGTATCATTACTCTATTATTACTGCCATTCCACCCTGATTTACTTGTCTTTCGGGTGAAAGTGGAAGGGAGCAGGCCTCTCACTGAAAAGTCCCCATTCTCCAGAGAATATAAAGGAAAAAGTGAGAGAGAGAAAAAAAACGGGATTTTCTCTCCTCCTTCCTCACTTGGATTTCCTTCCGATGCTGCTGCTGTGGTGAAAACAAGTAGGTATAATATCAACGCTGCCAAAGCAAGCCAACCCAACCCTGTATGGAAGTTAACTAAATAAAGAGGAGAGAATATTACGACATTTTTTTCTTGTTCTCTCTTCCCGAATCCTTCTCCTCTTCCTTCCTACTCTACACACATAACTGTATGGGAAGAGAAAGTGAGTCAGAAGAATCAGAGCCGCGCTACTACTACATAATACTATCCCTTGTCTCGTAATAATAGCCAGTGTGAAATCATTCTCTTATCTCCTGCCAGAAAGTTCCCAGAGAGAAAAATAAACGTTAGAGTTAAAGTCTCGAGCCTTTCCTTCCCAACTTCATCTACGGCTTATGTACAAGATAGGTAGGTGGTGGGTAGCTTTTGTGGAAGTTCATTTTTACAAATAGAAAAAAGAAACTAGGCATGGCAAAGTAGGAAGAAAATAAGTGATAGTATCAAGTTATAGGAGACTACCTTTTGGAACAAGAGTCTATTAAAAACGGTGGGCCTGATTTTATACCGGCTCTGCTTGGGAAGCCCCAAATTCTCAGAATGCCCCATGAACCGTAATAAGACTAAAGACATGTTGGGGGGAGGTGGAATATTCTTTTTGTTTAAACGTGCCCTCTTTAACGGTCTTATCTAGTTGGATGGAATTTACGTCAACTCTAATATAGGTATAGCCACTGAATTGAATTATAGTATCATCATCCATTCCTACAATCCACATTATTAGTTTTCCCAAAGTATAATTAAGAAAACTGCTCAGGACATGCTGATGATATCCAATGGAAACAAGTCAGGGACAGTTTTGTTTTCCGTAGGAGGAAGTCAAAGTCCTGAAGGAACAACTTAATAATAAGTTATACTAAGGAAAATGACAAAAGTGACGATAGCACGAGGGAAAAAAGTTTTTTGTCCCCGGGACTTGCTCCAGTTATTTTCTTTAAGCTTTTTGTTCCGAGTTTGAAAGGGAATTTTCCGGTTTGTCGGAACCCTTTTTCTCTTCCCCAAACTCGTTTAAATTTATTGACTCCATTACTAACAAGAATGGGGAGAGTGAGAGGACTAAAACGTCTGTATGGGAAGGAAGAATCCAAAATCCAATGAGTAAATAAAATGAGGGAAAAAGATATGAAAAGCGATTTTACAATCAGTGAACAGAACACTCTTCCTTCTCAGGAAACGGTTTCCGAAGACAAGTTACGTTATGCTGATGTTGATGGCAAGGCAGGCAAGCATTAGCATTGGATTGACTCAACTCAAGTTGGAAAAGTGTCATCGAAATCCTCTTGTTTTAAACTTCCGATTTCTTGCTTCCTCAAAATGCATCCCAACAGACTTCTCATTATTATAATATGATATGATGACAACGAGGACTGGAGCCTACCCATCCTCCTGTCAACACCAAACCTTCCTTGATGATGCTACCTCAAAAAAAGCTGATACTTCCCTGTCAGACATCAAAGCCATTCAAAAAGGGAACTGATCGGTGACAACCGCATCCCAATCCAATATCATTCACTAATCCAATCCATCCCATATTGTAGGAAAAAATTACCGTATCCTTCTGTAAAACCTTTCATTCACGATGAACAAGACGCCGAAGGGAAATAGACAGGTGTAAAGCTCCAAGACAGACATGATATATTTCTTTTGTGGTGGAGCAAGACAAATACTAATAAAATCGTCAAATATATTTGGTTTTCCACTGCAAAACCAAACCTTAAACTTTGGTTTAGCATTCTAATAAACACGTCACACCAAACCAATCAACAGATAGTCGATTCAATAAGGAAGGAATTATAAATCAATAATACTTCTACTTTTGTAATTTCCTGATCATCCCATCCCATGTACTCACTGTTGACATGGCTATTTCCCCAGCAAAGGAGTTTCCGACAAGAGGAGCCGAAAGCTCTGAATGAAACTTAGGCCTAGCAAAACCATTCACTACAAAATAAAAGTTGAAGCTTGTCACACCGACAAGATAGAAAAGTATAAATCAAACAGAAACGAAAGAATTACCCATATCCATATACCAATCATATCATCACCATGAATGGGACAAAAGGCTAGAAGGTTAAGAATCATTATTATTGCCTCGGATCCCATGACATGACGCTAAAATATAAAGACATATTTCTTCACAAGTACAAAGTGACAAATAAAAGGAGAGAGAGAGAAGAAAAAAGGTGAAGAGTGAGGCAGAGATCATTACAAAAAAAATGTTGTACCTTTGCTTCCATTTTATGTTCTACTCAGCAACATCATCATCATTTACAACAATAATGCTTTGGTGTACATAGTTTTTCTTCTTCAGAAGAAGAAAACTCTTCAGTTCTTGAACGGTGAGACGAATGAATGAAAAATGGATAGGTTGAGTTTGGTTGTTGGTTGCACAAAAATAAAACAGCCCTGGTCCCTTTACCTTATCCTTAAACTGAATTCATATAATGAAACGTAAAAGGGCCTCAAGTACCGGAGTCGCATAAGAGTATTGTCACAGTTAGTGTCGGTCGATTTTTTTGGATCCATTCGAATATGTCGAAGAGAAATATTACAGGAAAATGAATGGATATTTAGGATTTTTTTAACGTAATCATTGACTGCTGTTGAATACCTACAGCTGGATTTATACTTTTTACATGATGTTAACAAGGCTAAGCTAATCTTTTCTCTGTACAAAACCATCCCCAATTTTTGAAGGATAATAAAAGATTTTTTTTTTCTGGGGGAAAACAACATGTATTAAGATGATAAACATGTTAACATGTCTATTTTTTTGTATTTTAATATTGAATGCCAAACAAATTTACATTCAGATTTTCTTCTCTCCAGAATTTCTTTTTCCCATTCTTGAATTTCTATTTTCCATCGGATGATGATGATGTTGATGTTATTCATCCAATTTTTTTTCCTCTTAAGAATGTATTCATTTCCCATGTTTTTTCATTGTTGGTTTGTTCGGCTTTGGCACCGGAGAAAAAAATCGACTTTTTATTCAATTTTCTTTTTTTCCCTCTCTTGGTCTTCTTGTTTCGCACACGTCAACATTCAAAACAGCACATATTATTATGGTTGTACATAACACATCAACATGTTATTATTATCATCTTCTTATTCCCGAATCCAGGGAAAAATTTTAGTATTTTTTTTTGTTCATTTTATAATTTCCGCTTCCATGCATTATGCAAAAGGATACATTAGGAAAATGCAAGAAAACAGCACATTTCATCAAGTCAAAATAAAATGGTTCATTTTTCTCTCCCGTTGTTTTTTGTTTGTTTGCGGTGGAGTAGGTATGTATGTTTTTCTTTCTCGGAGAAAACGAAACATTTCCAAATGTTTTTCATGGAAATACTCCACAGCCTATGCACATACATAAGTAGCATACACATGCATCCATTGCCATATTACGTAAGCTTTAAAAAAATCCTCCATTCCAATTTATTTCTTCATTGGAATGATCTGGGATTATTATCATTCCTACATGAAACAAACCATACATTATTACATGGCTTTTTTCATTATTACTATGATTAGGTAAACAGCCATAGTCGTATTTACATGGACGTACATCCACAGTTTTATGAAATATTTCCCCCAAGTTATGTCAGCTTTAGTATCATGATTATGATATGATTATTGCTCTACTTTTACCAATGAAAATGGTGCCTTCCTTGTATCCCATATCATTGTATGAAAGGGTTATTATTACAGTGAAAGAAAACTGTTATTGCGCCAATGTCAGTCCGGTTACTTTCTCCAAGTAAATTTACATGACATGTTGAAATGTCCCTGTCCTAATATTAAAGTCAAGTCAGTTTTATTTTTCGCTTTCAAAAAGGAAAAAAAATATGCAAACAAATAGTATACATAAAGAGAAACCAACAATGCAAGTGTGTAGTGAACAATGTACAAAAATATGATGTACAATTTGATATTCAACTCCCAACTAACATAAGCATAAACAAGACAAGAGATAGAAAGAGAGAGAGAGAAAAAAAACATCTAGACTCATCCTCATCATGACAATCTCTTGCATTATGCTTGAGTAGTTTTTTTCTTCTTCATCCTCTCCTCTCTCCCTCGCTCCCATCATCATAGCCATAGTTTTTTTTGGAGAGAGAGAAAATGTTAACAAAAGGGACGGAGGAGTTGAATAGACGCATGCATTCACTCACTCAGCCAGTCACTTTTTGTTCATAAATGGAGAAAGAATATTTTTTCTTCAAGTTTTTTCCATCATCCGTCAGTTTATTATTATTATTATCATTTTGTTTCCTCTTTTTTTTTTGTAAAAAAAAACTCATTGTTGTATGGCTGTTTGTTGTCCCTGTACCATTTGCTATCAACATCAGCATCTCATGTCTCATGATCATATCGTATTATGAATATAAAGTATCTCTAGTTATGCTATACATATTTTAATGTAGAATGGACAAATTTAGGAACAGAGCTGGGTATGTAAGTATTATGCAAAAAAAGAACTTCAGTAGAGCTGGGGTATAATAATAATCTATTTTTGGAGCATGAAATGACTAACAGACTTGCAAATATTTTAGTACACAGAAATATGGGATGGTGTATAGTACTCATCGTCAGTTTTAAATTTGACTAGCAAGCCATTATTTAGTTCTCATAATTTGGTTTTTTTTTATATTGACTTGGGTTAAAGGGTGGTTCAAGGTTTATACAGGAATGAATACTTCATTTGTTAATTAGCATACATTTAAAATAAACATCGTGATTAATCCTATATATTTATTCTTCTACTCCATCAATCAACCAGATTCACAGCAAAGTAAAGAGCATTTTTAGAGCGTCAAATCTATTCCATCCTGGCACACCTACTTATAAAGTTGTAAAATTTTCGTCCTTCAACTTCGTCAATCTACATTACATTTTGTAAGATGGGCATAAACCAAGAAATTTGAATGATGTTAGACTATTAAAAAAAATCATTCGTATTTTCTTAGCAAATTTTATAGAATGCTTCTCTTTGTTAATCCTTGAAAAGGTCCATCCTACCCAACGTTGTACAAAATGTGTTATTTCTCCAACGTATGAAAGTATCCGCTTTCTGCATGTCCGGCAATTCGATTAAAAAAATTAGCTTCAATTACAGAAGTACATAAGTACGTACATGCATGCATGCATGCATGTTATTATGTCCTCATGTATACTCAAATGTGTACAAAAAAACTCGTACACTTATCAAACATTAACCGAACAAACTGCTGCTGTTTTTTTATATGGAAGTACGTACACAAGTGACAATTTTTTTTACAAAAGGGAAAAAAACTTTCCAACAGAAAAGAATAAACTCTCTGAATCTCTCTCCACATTTTCAATCCTACCTAACTAACATTTGCACATATAATCATGAGAGAGCACAGACACACACACACATCATCATCATCATCATCACGTCAAAAAAAAACGGAGATGAGAAAAGCTAGGTACTCCCCGAATAAATATTTCCTATGCATGCATGTTCTCCTACCAGGGACTTCTGTGAATGTATGAGCGTGTCGGGACGAATTTAACATGATCACATCATCACCATTCCCATCATCATAATAACCGAGGAAAAACTCCGTCTACAATGTGATAAGTACAAAAGATGAAATGAGACATTACTTCCGCTCAAATGATCTTATTTAAAAGGAAAAGGAGACAGAGAGTGAGCGAGTGTGTGTGTGTATACTTATGTGCAAGTCCAACAATGAACAAACGGGTATCGAGCTGGAGATGGAGAACCCCCGAAAAAATGTATTACCATGGTTGTACGTTACGTACGTACGTAACATTGCTAAAAATGACTGCATTGGAAAATATCCCATCGACTTACACACACACGTTTTTAGAAGATTTCGTTTTTTTTTCTTTCTGATTTTTTTCCTGAGCTTCTGCCGTTTTCATTTTTTTTTCTCTCTCTCTCTCTCTCGTTTGGACTGAAAAGTCAGTTATGATCGGGATGTGAATATGTCACTACATATTACACATACATATGCCAAAGTCTGACTGAACAGAGAATTGAAATCGGGTTGACAATCCAGATTAGCGTTTGCCTCCCATGTAATGTGGATATGGACATGGTGGAGGATTTTATTTTGATATGTTGTTCTGGCAGCAAGGGATTTACGTAGAACGGTTTAAGTTTAACTGGTGAAACCAAGCGGGACAAAGTATTTTATGAGATTAGAGCCTCCAAATAGTATCATGATTATTGAGCAATGGGAGGAGGAACGATGATGATGATGATGATGAGCAATGCCAGATTTATCGACGGTGGTGATGGGATTTTACGCTAACTAGATCGCACATTCTCAGACTTGCGGGCTGTCGAAAATAGTATCTACCTGGAAATCTGGGGAAAGGTATTGAATTGAAAACTGTTCTTTATGAGTGCTGCAAGCAACCGGAAACGGGAGAAAATGTGTTATTGCATTGGCTGGGAAGAAAATTAAATATATCTGTGGATTTCATTACAGTTGAATGCTATCCTTAACTTATAACTTTTTTAAAGAACCAGCGGTGGTGGGCTAATGATAAGGATGGTATTTCGAAATATAAAGTATTTACTTATGTGAATAAGCTGCTTCCACTAAAGTGATATGATTTTACTTTTTTATATGATGTACTTAATATTACAAAATCATGATATGAAATTGAAAAATTGAAGAAAATAAACAGTTAAAATTCCCCTCGCAGCTAAATCATATATCAAACATCTTGGATTTCATAAAAATAAACTATAAACTTCTTGCTATGGAAGATTAGAAGACTTCAAGATTAGAATTCAAACTGGCAGAAAAAAAATCCTTCAAAGATTTCGTCTTCTCAATCTCATCATCAGATTTTGGAAATCTATTTACCGACAAATAGCGGTTTCCATCCTTTCCTCGAAATCGGCATCAAACTGGAATTTATTCCCTTTAACTGCCGCCTGGAGACAGGGCGACAACGATCAAGGAGGATTATTCGAGAAAATCCCTTTTCATGGAAGGAAAACATATACTCAACCCAACACCATCATCTCCCTCTAACTCCAACACAGAAGCCAATAATGAAGGGATTAATGGCGAAAAAAAATAATAAATCCATTCCATTTTGGGAGTAAAAGTGGCAAAATATTTTTTCCACAAAATTGGTAAATCGTGCTAATATTTATAGTTCGTTTCCAGTACCATGCTGCTGCTGCCGCCACCACCACAACCACCAACACACCCAGGGAAAAAGAATTTGTTGACGATAATAATAACTCTATAGTAGCCCTTTTATATGCATTCATACAAAAGTATAAAGCATTGGAGGAGCTTTTTCCTACTGTAAACATTCTGTATTCTTCTCCCTAGTGAGCCACTTAAGGGATTTGGGAGGAGCTTACTTAATCATCACCAACAGCTTCCACCATCCATCCCTCATCTCTGGGAGAGAGATTTGTTTAAACACCTTTTCACAAATACATAAATGGATACCCCCTAATTTTCTAATAATAAATGGGATCGGATGATGATTTTTTTTTCTCTTCTGGTGCTTCCTTCCATTGCTCCCTCCCAATTTACATCTGTCTTTTTTTCATACCTTTTTTATTTAACAAGTTGGTAAAAAACGAGAAGAGGAGAGAGATATGGATTGATTGTGAGTTCTGCATAGCCCTAGCCCGTTCTTCTCATTGGGATTGCACCCTACTCCACCACCTCTTGTTACACAGTCCATGTGTGTATGTACCAATTTGTTTCTTTCACCCTCCTCTCCTATGCTGCTGCTGCTCGCCGTCCAGGGACCCATTTCGTTTCAATACCTAAGCAATCCACGATTCAATCAACCAACCAAGACCAAACAGCTTTTCTCTACACTTGGGTCTCAGTCAGTCTCCCTCAATCGCCTCGTTCTCGTTATAAAAAACTGGGGAATTGAATTGAATGAGAGACTCGTCGGCCTTTTCCATTGTTGTAATAAATAGGTGGGAAGAATAATGTCTGGTATCGAGGGTGAGCTCTTTATACGGACAATAAACACTTTTTAACATTCAATAAAGTGTAGGACGGACCGGGATCTTTTGGGAAGTGATTGGAATGAATGAATATATATTTTAACAACAAATCAAAGTGGAATGTATCTGGGTGATTATGAATGAGGAA
>JAQGAI010000959.1:0-16626 GCA_034696905.1 Lepidocyrtus violaceus | reverse complement strand
TCCAAAACTGCCAATTTCTCACCTCAAGAGTGAAGCCCTCAATCGGATACACCTTCGTCGGATTCTCAGCTTTGGGATAGTTCCGGAAAAACTCCTTCTCATCCTTATACCACTTGACGGCATACAAGGTCTCTGTCGTCACTGTTCCACGGTCACAGGTTAAGTTGATGGTGTCACCTTCCCGAACCTTGATGGCGGGGCGGTCATCCTTCTTCTTAGCAGAAACTGATATACAAATTGTAAAAAATGTGAAGAAATGAATTTTTCCAACCTTATTGAAACTTTCAATCCAGCTTTCTTATTTTACTGACCCGAATGGATGTAGACAAAGTTGAAAAGTAGGAAGACGACAAAGCCACGTGAAACCTTCATTTTTTCTAAATTAATTAACTCTCCAATTGGCTGCTTTCAGGTAAAAAAATTGCTGGATTTTTGGAAGGCTCACTTACATAACCAACCATACAGTTACAGTTCTCCAGTGTCTGCTAATTTCCATATTGAGGATTTAAGTGCGAAGCCTATATCCAAGCTCATTCATGATTTTTCACACAAGACGCATCCCATATTTAGCTATAACCTACATACAACTCTGCATTGTCAAAGTCGCAGCTCATTGGCAAGCAAATATGAGCCATGGGCAAATGGCATGATCTCCGTCTCTTCGCCAAACTTCTCTCATGGCCAGCAATATTCTAGAAAAATGGGAAATTAACCAAGTTGTTTGAATGAATTGCATCTCATACATTACCATCACTGTCAGTCAGTTTCATTTGTTTTAATTAGCACATTACCTATCTACTCCTCAACTCGTCCGCTCTAGGCGCACTCTCCAGATGCGATGCGACTCCCAAAGTAGGTACATAATACATATTAGTGCGATGTGCCTGACTGACCGTTGCGTTGTGGCGTTCCAACTGCAACCGAGTTACAGGCTTCTATAAATTTTAACGCTTCCATCCTGACAATACTGATGCGGAAGAATATTTCTGGCGAGAGGACATAATATAACAAACACAAACAGCCATATAGCCATTGTGTGCGAAATGTGGGGTTTAAATTGGAGGAAAATTGGTTACATCCTACTTAAAATTCGCTGTAAAAAATTAGGAGGGGTTGCGCATTACATTTTCGAAGCCCGGTGGAAGCTTCATTCATAGGTATATGGATGGGTTTGCTGTATTCCTCCATTTTAAAATATTCCATACAATATGTAATAATAATATAATAAGAGAAAAGGGTGCACACGTGCTTGGTGTTTTAGAACTAGATGAAAAGAATCCATATATAACAATCATAATAATACCAATGTCATGTCATGATCATGTCAAGTACTTTTTTTCAGTGTGGAAAATTTATTGACCCACTTTTTAAAAAACAGTTTTAATTAGGTATATACGGAGAACATTTTAAACTTTCTGTCGGCTTATGCTATACTTTTGGTAGAAGTCTATTTGGTCCTGTGTTATTCTTGGCTTGACGATTGATAAGGCGTCTTGGAAGTGACGGTGCTTGATCACAGTACTGGTGATGTCTTCTTCCAAAGCTTTGAGTGCAGCTTCGTGGCAGACTGCCGTTAGCTATAGGGGAAATTAAAAAAATTAATGATGAATTGATTGATCTTCTTCTTGGATTGTTGGCGATTAGAATAGTCTAGATCATGCTTACCTCTGCACCGGAGTATCCCTTCGTTGATTGAACGAGTTCATCTAGATCCACTTCCTTGTCGATAGGCATCTTCTTAAACCTGATCTTCAATATTTCCTGCCTGGTCTTATCATCCGGTAATGGGACGTAGATAATACGGTCCAGTCTGCCGGGTCGTAGTAATGCCTGGAAATAATAATTAATCACAAATATATTAGTTACGTTACTAATTAAACGATATTATATGCTTTATTGTAAAAATTAAATTAAATTTTGAATGCAAACCTGATCAATTCGATCCGGTCTATTGGTAGCTGCCACGATGGTGACATCCTTCAAAGCCTCGATTCCATCGATTTCCACTAAAATCTGGGCAAGAACTCTTTCATGTACGTTGGAAGATCCAGACGAGGTTCCCCTTTCTCCTCCGAGCGAGTCGATTTCGTCGAAGAAAACTACACAGGGAGCGACTTGGCGAGCCTTTCTGAATATTGCTTGGACTGCTTTTTCTGATTCGCCTACCCATTTGCTAAATAATTCGGAGCCCTGAAATAAATTGCAAAAAAAATTAACATAAATAATTAATTAAGTAATGTTAGGTTCAAATTCAACTAAATTCAATCTCAACATTGGGAAAAGCAAATGACCATACCTTCACAGAAATGAAATTCAATCCGCTCTCCGTCGCAATTGCTTTAGCTATCATAGTTTTGGAACAGCCCGGGGGTCCATACCTAACAAAATTATACAATTATTTATTAAATTATTTATTCACATTCATAGCCATCAAGATAACACTCTAATTAGGCAATATAATTGGGCAAAAATTAGCTGATTTCTTACATGAGTATTCCCTTTGGAGGAACTATGCCAAGTCTTTTAAAGGATTCCGGATGCTTCAAAGGCCACTCGATAGCTTGCTTCAGTTTAAATTTCAAATCATCTTGACCCCCAATGTCTCCCCATTTAACCTGCAAAAATCATACAAAAAGTTTTTTTTTACAAACAAACTGAAACTGAGTAGAAGATTGAGAACAAAATTGTATTTAGAAGGAAAAGAAAAAAAATATAAAACATTTTAACTTACATTCGGAACATCAATCAGAATACTTTTAATTGCTGACGGCTTCACGGACTTCATACATTCCTGAATATTTTCCATTCCAATTTGGCAATTATCCCCATCACCTTTTCGATTTGACATGGCGTCTAGAGCAGCTTGATTGCACAATGATCTCAGATCCGCAGCAACAAACCCGTGAGTGTTTCCCGCAATAGCTTTTACATCTAATTCCGACAGATTGTGGCCCATTCCTCGAAGAATCGTTACTAGTATTTCTTCCCTTTCTGGGGCGGACGGAACCGGGATTTCGATTTCCTTTGCGAATATCTTCTGAGATCGCATGTTGGTATATACTCTCTCCAAATTAGTTGCTGTGCACAGTATGACCACCTTCGCTGATTGGAACTGTTTGGAGGAGACGAGGCGGGAGAAGTCGGCTGCGAATTGGGTCACAGGGGCGGCTCCAACATCGGAGTTTTTCTTTGGGGCGATGATGTCCATGCCATCGACGATTATCACTGATGGTTGCCTGCAAAAGATTTTGGTAAGATCGATTGATGAGGTAAGTTAGCCGAAAAATAAAAGGTAGCGCAAAATCTGTGATGCCATTCGAGTTTTACCTTGCCACAGCATCCGTAAAAAGTTTGGAAAGGGAGCTGCTCCGAATACACGACTTCTCATTTTTACCTCCAAACCGTATCAACTTAAATTCTTCATAATGGAGTTGAAACAGTTGAAACTCGTTCGAGACCGCTTCCACCACCAGTGATTTCCCTACCCCAATGTGTCCATACAGCAAGATGCCTTTTGCAACTATAATAATTGAATCGAAACAAATAATTGATCATATACAAAAATTATTTTTGCAATTAAAAATGCTTTCATCCAATTATCAATGATTTTATATGTCATATAATAGACTTACCCTCCAACTTCGTATTTAGGATGAACTTGACCGTTGAGCAGATCTCATTCAGGACATTCCCCAGTCCTCCCACATGTTCCAAAGTCACTCGAGGAACTGACGTCACTCCAGCCTCATTTAGATTATCATTATCTTTGCTAATTACGTTTATCACAGTGGCAGAATCAATTTGAAGAAAGGACTTTAATGATGGTCCCTTAATCGATAAAGTGTCCAATGCAGATGCGAGATTATCTTCCTCCCCTCCCCCTTCATTATCAGCACTTGCTATTTTACTCACATAAAAATGGATAAACTGAGCATAGAACCTAATCCTAAATCTATTGTTGAGTGAAACAGGCCTCCCCAGAAAGATTCTCTTGAAGCTATCGACAAACCGACTGATATCGAAGGAGACTTGATCAACCTCCTCAAAATTCTCGATAACCAGAGTGACCTCCGAAGCACTTGAAAAGATCTCCGATGTTGACTTCACCGAAGAGGATAAGCCTTGAATGGTTACAAGACCTTGAGGGGCATCACCACTTCCATCTGCTGCTACCGAAGGCACCAACTTATTTGTTCCGAATCCTTCCATCGATAAGACCGTAAGCAGATTGCACTGACTTGACCCGATGGACTCGGGAATCGGCCAGACTCGGAAGGCATATCTGCTTGGAGGAAGGTCACATTCCTCAGACAAGTTAACGGTGGAATTACTGCCAGTTATCGACGAGCTGCTGCTGGAGGAAACAGAATGAGCCGTTAATGAAGTTAAGGCGATCCATCCAAAAGTCGGAAGCCCAAACTCCCTGATAAGCTCTTCGGACAGGAAAATGGTGGAGGATGCCAAGCGCTTATCTTTGATGAAGGGAAGGTCACCGATTTTACCTGCAAACGAACCAAAACAAATCATCAATCTAATCAGATCAGAATTAATTTCCAACTAAGCTTATCTTTATAATTATTATTAGAATATTTTATAAACTCACGCGTGGCACTTGTAACATTACTCAACAGACAAAACAGCTCATTATTCTTCCAGTAAGGCCACACAGGTCGACAAGTCCCTTCATCAGTTCCTCCGGAGTGCTTGGTGGCCAACTGTCTGGAAATCCTCCGCTTGCACTTGGAACAGTCGAACCAGCCTGGAATCGCCTTTTGCTTCTTTCCACTCATTTTCTAACAGTCAGTTAACATATTTGAACAAATAGTTAGTTAACAACCCGGTCGCTTCACAAACACTTAACTTCCCAAAAAAATTAACGAAATCAAAATCAAATTAAAAATCCAAAATGCACTTTGTCAAAAGTCAAATGCATTTCAAGAAACTTGGACATTGGAGGAAGCAAGCAAACGTGCTCTTGTTTATGTCAATCCATCTTACATTCTTGCTCAGTACTGACCAGTCTAATTCCCGCTCTTTTCTCCAGCAGGTCTCACGTCGCCCCACTTTCTGGACAGTTTGTCTTTGTTCATTACACTGCTGATGCAAGCGTAGGCAAACGCGATGATATTTAATTGTTGATTTAATTATGATAATTATGATAAGCGATGATGGATAAACATGCTTTTTTTAGAATAAATGTGCAATTATATATATGCAATTTGAATTTTAATTATTTGTCTTTGGTTTCCAATTTTATTATTCATTTATTAACGTTGGCGGTATAAAACAGGAGGTTTGATTTGAATGTGACCAGAATAGTTATCTTGTTAAAAATTTGGAATTAGCCAAGTCTGGAACAAGTTTAGATTTTACAGTAGCAAGTGCTTCCCTTGCAGGTTCCTCGTCCTCCTTTGTAGCCATGAGCCTTGCAGCATTCCAGGCAGTAGTAGGAGTTATCGGGACAGTGATTGTTGCAGGGCTGGACTGGGGTATCCTCCGCCATAGCCGATTCTGTTCAAGAAAAGAAAAAAACATCAAAATTAACTAAACTTTCCAGTTAACGAAATCAGTTTAAATGTGTCTTTAAAGAATTGAAATAAAAATTTACCGAATTGGGAGCCGATGATCGCAACCACAGCCAGGACGGCGAGGAAGGAGAGAAAGTACTTCCGGTTTTGTTGCATGATGAATGGATTGGATAGATCGAAGAAAGCAAAAGGTGAGAAATGGAATTGAAGTTAATTGCTGAAGTTAATTGGCAGAAGTGATGGGCTTACTAGAGTTTTCTGCAGATATTTATACTAACTTGGGTTGGGGTACCCTCCCAAACCATTTTCGAAATGATTTTATTATACCCTTTTCCACGTAAATTGTCTTACATCACCTCATCATCATGAGCTTCCAAGCAAGCGCCCACGAGCAGTTATGCGAAAATTAAGTTTGCAAAGTTGTTTTGCTTTTGGAAAGTCAACAGTTAACTACACTACACCTAACACCTCCAACCAAGTTTAGCAGCTCATGCTTAAAATGAGGTGAACGTTCCTAATTAAGTGACAAAAGTGACGTCAGGGAGGCAAGTTAAAAAAAAAATATCTAAAAGTGGCCAAGCAAACCTAGCGCAACGTGACCATCGCCAATGTCTAAACAGTTGAAGGAAGGCACCAACACTGAACTGCGTCATTTGACACTGCAACTGTTGAGCTTTGTGATTTGCAACAATGTAATAATGACTTTTCATAGTGCTTGTGCTTGGCTTTTGAGCTAATTAATTCCCTTTTCGGCTATTTTTAAGCAGTTAAAGAGCCTTTACGCAGTAAATTAGGTACGTTTGTTACTGCGTAAAGGCCCCTTGACGGTTTTTAGATGAGAGGAGAGCAAATAAATATAAACTTGGAATTGGAATGGAAGGTTTGTTAAATATTATTGTTGATTGTTGCATAATTAAAAAGGTTAACATTTGGAGGGAAAAGGAAGAAGTGACTTTAAATTATCATTTATTTGTTTGGTGGACATTTTCGCAGAAAACATTTTGGCAGCCAATGAAATTACCTCTCATATAGTAAAGACAGTATATTTGCATAGGTAATTTCATAGCTTTCGTGGTAAACGCAACCAAGTCAATTGAATAAGAATGGCTGAGGTGATTTTTGAAAGTTATCTTCTCCTCCAATTCCCTTCGTCATCTTCCTAATTAGTTGGAGGACTTGTATAAAAAGCTGATGGCTTTGTTTAATTTGCCATTAGTCACTAACTTCTCATCGAGATCCCGATAATCAAATCACATTTTCAATTAGTAAACTTCGGAACAATTCAAAGTCAAAAGATGGCTGGAAGCATTAAGTCCGTTTTTATCCTTTTCGCTGTCGCTCTCGTGGTCATTGTCACAGTCGGTAAGTATGATTTAGAAATATAGAAGGATTTTGTTTCCATTTTCTAAATCAAACTAACGATGAATTTATATCTGATTTGTTTTTATGATTCCTTCAGAAACCGTCTCTGCCGAGCACACCAACGTCCAGCCCTGCAACGAGGTCTGTCCCCGGCCCCAGGATCAACTGAACGAATGTTGCAGAGCGCACGGCTACAAGGCTGACGGTTATTGTGCTAACGGGAAAAATGCTAAGTGCAAACTTTAAATTCAGTTTAGTTAATTTTAAGCGAACCATGCAATATGATTTTGGAAACGTTATTCTGCTTTTTTTACATTGCGTCCAATCCAAAGAATTGGTTAAATTTATGTAAATAATAATCATGAAGAAATTATTGTTAATATTTTTAAATACGAAATAAAGAAAATTAAACAGTGTTGGTTGGCTATTTGCATTTCCAAATCGGCAACATTATTTTCACATCTAATTAGTCGAATTTACTATCGAATTTTCATGAGATGTCTTACATTGCCCCAAGGAGCTTGATCGTATCGTGAGCGTGAATCAGTGAATCCATTTAGTAGAGCGTTTTCTAATTTTGTGCTAATTTTAAAGAAAGGCAACTTCGGCCGAGTCTAATTGTGGAGATGTAAAATGCAGAGTTTAAAATAACTTCGAATCAGCAATGTTCTTTAAATGTATACATAAGTAGTAAAAGAAAATTCAAGGAATTCGGTTTAATTTATGTAGTTCAGCTTCAGGGAAATTGCACAGGGTAAGTACATAATTACAGTTTAAATCTTGAACAACTATTTCATTCCTCTGATAAGTTATAACAAAAAGTAAATCGTAACGGTTCTCATAAATCAATCACAACACTATTTACGATCCGAACAAATCTATTTACAACTATAATTCAACAAAACAATTCTTTTAAACTAAATTAACTCATTTTAACATGTCTATTTCAATCATACATATCACCAAAATAATTAACCGTAGATTAAAAACGATTCTAAAACAAAGCATTGTCAGTCGAGATCATAAATAATCATAATTCATATTATTCAGGTAGAAGCTATCTTATCAACCAATTACGCATCATCGTCCCCATCCTCATCATAAAAAGTAACTGCCGAGTCTTTGGACATAATGTCGGTTCCTATTAGGCTGCTGCTGCTATATCGATCCGTCTCAATGGTCACGTGATAGCAGACCTTCTCCAGCTTGATCAGACTTGACCTCATCACGTTTAGTTTGTGGAGTAGCTGCTTGGGAAATGGGTAGACTCGCTGGAGACCTGAAATCAGTTCAATTAAAAATATTAAAATGTTGATTAACTTACAAAATTAGGTTTCATAATTTTCCTAATTTTAAAATTGAGAACTTACAATTGTACAGTGACTGCACGAGGGACACAGAGCTGAACAGGAAATATTTAAAGTTCTTCGTGTGCAAGACAGCTACACAGGCTCTCACCAATTCCCCGGTAATGTCGCAAATTCCCAAATAATAGTCCGTTTCAGAAAAATAAATTTTGTAGGTCACAGTCTTCATTTCCGGTTTCCTCCCTTCGCCTCCTACTTCCACTGCTTGGTTCTCGTTCAGAGCTTCAACTTCAATTGCTTTGCTCCCATTATCCTCCTCAGCCTCCACAGGGACCTCCAGCTCGAAGGTCAGACGATTTCTAATCTCCTCGTACTCCGCCAGACGCCCTTCTTGAAAGAATGTGTAAAGCGCGTAGGCTTCGATGTATTCCTGGATAGCTAATTTTTTTTAAAGATAACCATTTTTAATTAATTGCCTTTTAATTAATTATTTTAATTTGGAATAAAACAATTTAAACTCACCGGGGGAGTAGCAGCGGCAATACTTGTACTCATCCAAGTTATACAACATCCTGGCCAAACCTTTAAAATATTTCTCGCTCTTTTCGATATTATTCAGGTTATATCCCGCGTGGTCGAGGGTCTTCGGGTTCCTGGGATGTTGGAGGAATGAAATTAAATGAATGAAATGAAAAGTAAAACATGTCAATTTTCAAATGTACCCACCCAGCTTTGGAACACATTTGCGAACACCAAAACAGTTTTTGAAGTCCACAATCAATGACAAAAATGGTGAACTAATACAATAATAAAACTTACTGAAAATATCCAAGGACCTGCGAAATGGCCCTCTTGGACTCCCAGGTAATCTGCCGACTCAAGTGACTACACTCATCCCAGGCAATGTGCCCTTCATTAAAAGCGAGCCCAATCTTAATGAACATGAGCATCAACGGATCTTTCTCCTCCACTTCCGCTTCTAAAGGCGGAGGCTGAGGTTCGTTATGTCCATGTCCATGTCCATGCCCTCTTCTCGGACCACCCTTCCTGACAGGTCCCTTACTTTTCCCAGATCCTTCAGCCTCCTTTCCAGTTTCCACCCCAGACTCCTCCATTATTGACCCTGAAAACAAACAATCGAAATCCAATCACCAATCACTCAATCACTTCAACTTCAACAATAATTGGTTGATTGTTGGTGGGTTTTTTAAAACTAAATATTTGTGAGACTTGGACTTACCTTCTAATCGATTTAAAGTATGAAGTATAATTATAATTATAACTATCTAAGTACTACTCAGTAGTTTTCCTCAATAAACACAAACAGCAACAATGACAGACCGAGTCGATAATCCATAAGTCGATAACAAAAAGCACCTGAAAATTCCACAACTTGCTTTCTTGCTTATTTATTTACGTAACATAATAAGCTCTAGCTCAGCCTGTTTTTATTGACACCTTTTTCGCTCCGTGTCCCCATTCAACTTCCATGCACTCCTCCTTCTCTCCGAGGAACAACATCTCAACCATTTAGTGGGGCACTCTGAGAATCTTATATGCAAAAAAGGCAACAAAGACGATCGAGAGACAAACGCTTCGCTGCCGCTGCTGCTGTGAGGCTTTTTATGACCTAAACCTCGACATAAAACTGATTATTTGATAATTTAATCAACAATTAAATTAGCTGCCACACACACTCATTATGTCAGATGGGGGAGAGGGATCTGCATTGAATTTGGGTTTCCTATTTTTTTAAACATGTTAGTTTTGGTTTGGTCACCAAGTCATGTCATGTCATCTCTTACATGAGTATAGGTAGGGCAAGCATATTAATTTTTCAAATAAAATTAGTTTTAATTAGCCGTTCTGAAATCGAATACGTGTTTAATTTTTACTCCAACGTATCCCATTTGGCTTCCGCAATTATACTCACAATCAGCAAGGGGCATACATCCTCTAATCGCCGCCACCACCACATCCTTCCCTTCCTATTACCGGTGCGGTAAGATCCTTCAAAATGTAAATGTTCCTGATTAAGATTGCGATTACCAATGCACGACACGCGACAATCGACATGGCTGTCGATGACAATGACAAAACGAGAATGGACACCTGGTGCAAAATTTACATCTCATCTTTGATAAATATGCATACATAATCGAATCATTTTTTTTTGCATAGCATATCATATTTCATATCACATCGCAATGGCTTTGGTTTGGAAAAGGAGCTTACTCCACTCACCTTTTCCTATTGTATTGTTGTATTGTAATTAATGCGGCATCACCATTGTATTGTCACTTTTTCGATCCTCTCCATCCCTCCGAAGGCAACTTTTTTTTTGACAATGATTGATTGACACTTCCTTCCATTCTGGCATGCATTCGTAAAAAAATGATGACTGCAATAATTTTATTGATTGATGGATTGGCAAAACACATAGTTTAAATTGGGGGATCATCATCCTTTCTTGCCAAAACAATCAAAAGGGTTCTGAAAAGGCTCAAAATTACAATAGTAATAAACCGAAGGATAACAATTAGATTTTTTTAACAATTGAAACAAAATCATAAACCCTTTGCAAATAACAATGTCTCTCCCAACTCATGAATCAATCTTTTGAGTTGGTTGTTGTGATGTGATTGCGAGAGCTGGATTTGGGCATCCGACATTTGATACAGATTTTTTTTCCAGTTTCTCCAAACCAAACCAACAACCAATCCAATCCTCTCCATCCATTTATCTTTCTGTCGCATTTAGAGCAGAAAGAAGGTGGGCTGGGGACTTGACAAGACATTGTAATGGAGATTAATTGAATAAAAAACAATATAAATATGCTGGGTTGAGTTGAGTCATTTGGTATTTGGTATCCTCAGAGAGAAAAAAACAAAAACAGCAAAAGTTGAAGGGCGGACGTAGGTACGTAACAAACAGCCAACCCAACTCTCCTTTTTTTTCAATATCAATTATAACAACATAACTTTCTGCTGATTTAATAATGAGCCCAACCAACAATGAAAAAAATCCCATCCAGCATCATCCCAAAATAATAATGGCCCATTTACAACATGATTTTTAAAGTGGTTATTGTGATTGTGGTCGGTGGAGAGGGAAGGTGGATGCTGATGCTGGCGATCGAATACTGTCAAATATGGATTGTTCAAGTTTGTCACAGCGTGTTCATCTTCATCATCATCAACATCAGTCCATTACCAAGCAAGCAAAAAAACGTTCTTTTAAAACATGATCCATACCAAATTAAAAAACAGAACTTGCAAATCTCGTCAACCATCCCAAATGACAATAGCATATCAATCGAACACTAACCTAACCCTACCCTTACCCCAGCCCAGCCAATAATACTCTCGGAACGGATGACGAAAACCAAGCCAAATTGCATTTAAAAGTACAAGAAGATTTTTATGGGCATGCCTACCTCTTCCCATTCCATTCCACGTAATAAAACATAACTTACTTCTAATTATTATCCCAAGAGGTTGTTGCGAAGTTGGAGCACGTTCGCAATTAATAGTGTCGGGATGTTGAAGAAGATGATGATAATGATGAGCCTCACTGTTTTGGCTTTACGTTATGTACCATTTGCCCCCAAGGTCTAAATTGAATGAAATTGAAGCGCTCATGCCTCCAGGTTGGACTTCTATCTTTTTCCCTGATTTGGAATCCGGTGTCACCACAGCACGTCAATTATCATCCATCAATTTAGCTCATGAATGATCATGATATGAATCTATCTAGCAAAGATTCGTCTTCTTCTTTGAAAAAAAAATTGTTCCTCTGTTTGAGAGAGTCGAGGACTGTGGTGGTGAGATCTCATTACAAATGCAAAATCTTGAATCTATTATTGATATTTTGTAAATGGGAGAAGATTGGCTGCTAAAACTAGACCCTACGGGAAGAGACCTTCTCGGAAAAAAGAACTCCAACAAGCTCCTCTTCTCCTCCACTTCCATATTTTGTTCCTTTTTTTGGAACGCTTCTCTCCTAATTTGTAACTTGGAATGTAAGGTAATACCAGGCCAGGACCACTTCCAGCTTGGACGGAATGGAAATACAATACATAGAATAACATGAGAAATTTATTGTTAAAGCTATAACAATTGGTCATTCATCATCATCATCATCATCATCTTCTGCAAAAAAAAGATTCTCAGCTTCAGCTTTTTCTTGTGCCCACCTCTCGATAGAGCTTAAACGCTTGACAAACCCAATCCATTATCCTGTCACCATCTTAATCTGTCTTTGCTTTTAGCTTTGGCTTTCTACTTCATTTTTTTGGACCTTCGCATTCCACTTCCATTTCCAATCCAAATCACTTGAGGAAGTTTCACTTATCATCATTTTCCTCTAAAATATGACAAGCCATATCCCATAAAGCTTATATGGCCTTACATTACAATTACACAGGTGGCAAAATCCATTCCGTATTTACTTTTTTGATAATTTAATTAAGATATCCAACCCCATCCCAAAAGGATCTGATCTCTCAGTCGTTCCAAGTTGATCAATCAGAGTTGATGATCAGATCTGTCCTCCAAAAAACCTTTGCATTTCTTTGTTGGTTGTAGTAAGTTCTTCTTGTTGAATCAAAAGTAGTTGCTGCAACTAGCTGGAAAAAAATTTCTGTAATCAGATTCCAGTTTTTTATTATTTAAATTTTTTTGATTTCATCCCGTCCGACAGAGAAAAATAATATCCCACATTAAAAAAAAAATTATATTCCTTCGAATAATTTATAGCTGCACATGCAAATTTTTTACTGAGGGGAATCTTTTGAAGAAAATCTAAAACGCATCATATTCATTTGTGTAAATTACTCAACGTAAATTGTGCAGCCCCATTAGTCCGAATTTGGCTAAAACTGGGTGATTAACAGAGCATATTAAGGAGGGATAATAGATGACAAGTGATAAAGTTGTTTTTTTCTAAAAGGAAGAAAAAACTTTTTTCAAAGGATTTTTATACCCATCTGAGGTAAATCTTTTTTTCACATTTTTTTAATCCGAATATGGGACTTTAATTACTTGCCTGTGTACCTGCTTTTAAAATTTGTCTTCTTCGCCGGTTTATTATGTAATGTAAACATTTATAGTGTCTTGTTTGGTTTGTGTTGGAAGGAGGAGGAGGTGTTGCGCAACTTGTGTTTGTTTTCAGAAGAAAGAGAAGAAGACTTGGAATTTGAATGTTATTTGGAATCGCATCAGAGAGAAGGATTTTTTTTTACTTTGGAGGAAAATTATTTGATAAAACTTCTTGTGCGAGAACATTAGCTTAATCACTTTGCTGTGAAATCTGATACGATAAGGATCTTAATTACGGAGGAGTAATCATGGACAAGCAAATCAGGCAGCATTCTTCAAGAATTGCACATCGGGGCACTGTGAGAAAAAACTCTTTTAAGTTGGAATTAAAATATTTCTTACTATCTTGATACAAACTGGATTTATAATGATTTAATTAAGTTTTAACCAAACTGATTAAATATGCTTCATCGGATTGTGACAGTGAACATTATTTAAACTTTTATTGTATTTTTAAAAGGCCGGAGCCCCAGGGAAAAAGACGAAGGAAGAGATGAAGGAGGAAATCGTCAATGCCATCAATCGCTACAGAGCTTGCCACAAAGTCAACCCGCTAGTTCGTAATAGAAAGGTAAGACTTTCGTAGTTTCATTTAATATTACACTATAGTTAGTCAGTTAATTTATAATTATCTAATCAATGCATGCATTCAATATCTGATTAGATTGAACGGGAGCATAGCGAAACCTGGGCAAAGGAGATCGTCAAAACCGACCACTTCACACATTCCGACGATGAAAACTACGGCGAGAACATTTATGGGGGCCAGCTCACCAGCGGCTTCGACCCGGTGGATGTTTGGTACTGGGAGCATAACTTCGATTATAACGACCCGGAAAGATCCCTGACTGCACCGGGCTCAGGTAAGTACCCATCATTCAATAAATAAGTCATCCTTCTTGAGCCATGAGAAAAATAGACTAGTAATATTTTTCTTTCTTTTGGAACAGGCCACTTCACAGCCATGGTATGGAAGGAGACCACCCAAGTCGGCGTCGGCATTCATCCCTATCATGACGAGGATGACAACTACGTTGTGGTCGTCTCCTTCTATCCCCCGGGGAATGTGATGGGGGCTGTCGCGAGGAATGTGATCCGCCCCAGGTCTCGCGTCCGCCGTCGACGCGTCTAACATATAATCCGAATACATTTTACTCTGCCAGTTTATAATTAATCTTACCTTATAGATAGATAGCTAGCTTTGGCTGTATTATTGTACCTATATAAAAAAAACCAATACAGTCCAAAACTATTACGTAATAATAATTTATGTCTGAAACCTACATACCTACCTACACATAACTTTTCCGTTTCGTCCGTTCTAATTGAGGCTAATGTGGGTAATTAAATGTAACCAATTTTTTATGTAACCCTTCATCGTGCTGTGTGGTCCTTTGTTCCGCACTCCAAAAAAAATCCATTAAATTGATTAAAATACATTTGTTGAAAAAAAAAATATGATACTCCACCGCATCCTCATTTTCTTTTTGCATGGCTCATGTGAAGATGAAAAACTGCTGCTGTACATTTTGCAAAAAGCTCATGAAATGAAGCATCCCGATCCCGAGAATCCCAAGTGGATTCATGAATTGTGTGTGTGTGGGATTGGCACGAACTGCCAAAGAAGAAGCTAACCATGCGAAAAAAAAGTCATCTTCAGCAGAACATGCAGAAAAAAAAATGTATTCAACTGTTCGGAACCATTTCCTCCTGTAATGATGATCTGCATTATTATTATGTTTTGGTTGTGGTGTGGCTTACTTTTATCCTCTATTTTTAGAACCTAACCGAGATACGATACGACACAAGTCAGAATTCTGAACAGAATGCTTTCTCGAACAGTTTTCGGCAGCCTCTCCTCAACATCAGCATCGACATTCATTTATGTACATTACCTATGCATACTTTTGAACAGGAAGAAATATAGAGCTTTTCTCGCGTAGTCAAACAACAGCGCATTTTTTACTGCGAAAACATTATGCAGAAAAATATTTTACCATTCAAAACAAACCATAAAATATACTGTTTTCCCCCTAATCATTATCATAATTAATTAATTAAATGGAAAACATAAGTTTTCTATAAAAAAAAACATACAAATAACTTCATCCCAAGTCATACAACTCTTTAAAAAAAAATGGAGGATAATTCCGTAAGTGACATAATCACAATCACACACGTCATCAATCATAATTTAAGTCAACATTCCATATTAATATTTATTTTTTTAATCAGAAATTAAAATATTTACTTTCGCATTTCCCTCCAGCTCCCCTATGAAATCCGCCAATCCCCGGAACTAGGCCGCTACCTCGTCGCAAGCCGTGACCTTTCCCCTTTGGAAATCCTTATCCAAGAGCAGCCCTTAGCCTGTGCCCCCGCGGATGACTCAAGTCATGAGAGCATCGGCGATAACATCCCAATGTGCCTCGGGTGCTGCGCCAGAATGTCAGGAAATCCAAAGTCAGCCTGCTCAAAGTGCAACTGGCCCGTTTGCAGTTTGGAGTGTGAGCAGGTTAGTTACACAGACAAACACAAACATGTTGTTCATGTTTTTTTTGGGAATATGGCCATATAAAGAGTTGTTCTTGTTTTATCTGAAAAAAAAAACGAGAACAAGAGACAATGACAATAATGAATGTCCACTCGATTCTCCGTAAATGATATCCTCACCTGACATGATTACGATATGCGTTTTTGAACAAAAAGGAAGTAAAACAATCAATGTTGAATGTGCAAAAAAAAACTTTTATCTCCTTTTTCTGTTTTCATTCCATCTCATATCAGATATCCCACCACGCTCAAAACGAGTGTCCAATATTAGCGGAGAGCCAAGTCCAATACGGTGACCTACCTGGAGGCTCCCTGGTCAACGAGACGATCTTCATTTTGCGGCTGTGCCTGCTCAAATCCAAGAGTCCTTCGGTATGGTCGGAGGTCCTCATGAGATTCGAGCATCACAATGAGATCCGTCGGACCAAAAGAGTCTGCTTGGAGAAGGACAGGAAAGTGTTGGCAAACCTGAAAGTTATCTTTCCAAGTGATAGTCAGATTGCGGATGATAATGATGATAATGATAACAACGCTGCTGATGATGATGGTGATGAGAGGAAGAGTGATGAGAACGAGAACAGGAGCAATGGGGGCAATAAGGCCCCATTTGGCAAAGCTGATGTGATTAAGATAAGCGGGATCATTAACGTGAACGCGTTCAGCTCGACAAAGTTGGAGGATGAGTGCAGCACGAGAAGGGTGAGGAGGAGGGTGACGTAAGCAAAGCAAAGCCAGAGAAAAAATAATGATTCATTATTTGATTAAATCTAATCTGGA
>JAQGAI010000958.1:0-16638 GCA_034696905.1 Lepidocyrtus violaceus | reverse complement strand
TGAGTACTGACACAGGATTGCATTGTTTCTTGATATTTTTGATATTTTTTGAGTGGAGCATGAAGATGGTAAATGAATGGCAAAAATTAAAATATGTACGTAACAATAAATTATTACAGTGCTATGCTATCCTAATCGTACTTTAAACATATTTATTTTCCTTTGGAGAGTAAAATAGTAAATATAACCAACCGAGTTTGCAGTCTTGTGCGTATCAAAATTGGTTGACTTCTCCATAAAACTATCAATAGAAGAAATGAAGAAAAATATGTGTGGGATTGGAAGAGTCAATAGTGATGTCGATAGTATTCATGTCTATTTTTATGTAATTTAATCATAGATAGTAAATAGTAAGTGGAACAACTGCACCTATGTATTTCACTCCACAAGTTTTCTCGGTACAGCCCGTCAACAAGCAACTGGTTGAGATATGTTTGCATTTTATTTTTCTATCATCAGTTTTCCTCGGTTTTTTAAGCAGTCACGAGATCCCGGAGTGGCTCAAGTCAATGATAAACAAAAGGCATATTTTTTTCAGTATGACAAAATGATAACTGACACAACTGAATAATGATGCTTCTGCACTTTTTATATGCTATAGGAGTGGAGTGGTCTGACTGGACCTGGACTGGAGGAATTTTTTTGTTTGCAAAACTAATTATGCATGTTTTGGCTTCTGCGAATACCTAAACCTGATATACATTGATCGCAATACCTGCTTCGTTATCCAACTATCCTGAAGAGTTGCAAAATGCAATAAAGCTGGACTCCATTTTATCGATAAAGCTATGGCCCGGCCAGCCAGCGGAGCATCATCAGCCTAGCCCCAAGACAAGTGTGAACAAAAACAACGTGGATTTGTTTTTGTCAAGTTTGTCATATGCTTATACTTAAACAAAACTTGTTTTTAACAGTCTTTGCAACCGTCACAGCCAATCATGCTACTTTTGCTTTAGTCAGATTGGGAAAATGAAAAATTATCCTTTTTTCTAAATGTTGCATGTTTCATGCCGTCCCAATGAGGATGCTGAAGCTGTTGGATGATATTCCTCGTAAAATTGAAACAAAGAACTGAAGCTAATGCTTGTTACAATCTGCGATGTCAGTTTCGACCGTTCCGCTTCGTGAACATTTTGCAATGCTATTTTTTACTACATCAGTGATAGTGTGATGTCAATATTATCGAGGAGTCTCGTGATTACTTATATGATGGAGTGTTATGCATTACTTATATTGAAAATCATGTTTTGAGTCGGAGTTGAGTTGGACCGCATTAATCAGGTAGAGGTACAGTGAAAATGACAATAATGCTATCTTCAAGGAAGATCCTAACACGAAAAGCTTGTTCCATCTTGATTTCACTTTTTTAACCCTTTTACTCCGAGCAAACTTAAAATTATGACGAGGAGAATAAGAAAACAATGCCGCATCGTCGTGTTTTGCATTTTCCTACCTTACTTACTTAATAAGCTACTAACTTAGATGTTTCTTGAAGCGCAAAGCACTGGAGTTTTGGAACTGGATGGAGGAGACAGAGGCTTGCGTTAATTTTTTTCCGTTTAATGTCTCATTCATTTCATTCAAATTCGTCCCCACCGTTCCGCTACATGAATACCTGGATAAAAAGCTAGTTCTTTGTGCTGACTATGCTCGTATTTATCATTCTTTGTCTTGTGACTTTTTTTGCGATGAGATAATTTTCAGCTCATTGTATGAGATTAACCACGAGTCCAAATAAATTATCGCCAGACAATCAAAATGGAACAAGGATCTTCTTGGCTTTCAAAGGAATTTCCGAAGCGTAGCATATTTTTTCTTTTCTTTTTTCCGAAACGTTAGCTTCACAGCAACGGAACGAACCAACTACAAAAACAGTTACAGTTACAATTTTCCTGGAGAAAAAACTGAATAATAATAATAACCCATCATCATTATTATCGACCGATCATTGTTTGTCCTGCCTGCAATGCAGGAAGAGAATTTTTCCAGTTTTCCCTATGGCGTTTCCCTATTTCCCTATAAAAAAAGGGCAGACGGCCACGGTCACATACTTCCTTCTCCAGGTCACGGTTAAATTCTTTTATGCTCGTGGGAGCGGATGGACCTCAACCAAAAAATACTGTAACACCTGACCTGCTCACTTATAAAAGGTACATGTCATGCTTTAAAGTAAATCATCCCCGGAAGGACCCGAGGCTTATTTGTTTGCTGAGCATGTAATTCACAAAATTGCCTAACTCATAAGTAGGTTTATCCACATCCTTTTTTCCCCTCAAACAATCATCCTTTTTTCTACTTCACACTTTCCAGCCCTTTTAGCACAACTCCTCTTTTATCTGCGATAGCTCCCCTCCTGGACAATGCATTGGGTACAAATGCATTAGCATTACAACAGTTCGCATCTCGAATGACAAGAAGTCTATCATTATCATCATCAGCATCCCAAAAAACAACCATGACCTTTCTTTGGTATATTCTTTCCTTCCAAGGTCATGTAGATTATATTGCTCAGTAACAAAAAAAAATTGTCCATGACTATGTTCCACCCGGTCTAGCATCTCTATCTACACTATTGTTGTGTGCTGAGTATTTGAAGTGTAAAATGAATACTACTACAATGCATCTGCAGTGGCGGACGAATGTGATAATGGGTTGGTGTTTGCTCTTACAGAATTGCTACTTTAGAATAAATTTGCTCACCATCCACATCCATTATCCACCATACCGCTCATATTCATTCCTTTCACATTACATAATCGACTTGATTTATAGTACTCTTATCAAATGCTTGATTGAATAGTTACTTTCATGAGATTTCAATTTCAAAGATTACATCACGATTTATGCATGAAGCTATGATTGTTTGACTGATTCTTTTGGCTCATAAAAACAAATATGACTATTGACTATTTTAAGTATATTTTAAAATGAAGAAAATGAGAAACAATATGCTATGCTCCTCAGCTTTTATAACCTTTTTGTTTGCCCTGCCCTGCCTTCTGCATGATCTTTCGACTTCGACTCTCCAGACGCCAGATTATGTGAGTAACGAAGAGAGTCTTTCTTCTGATGATTTTACTGGGCTTTTCCAAAAAAAGTACCAATAATATCTCATAACAGAGCTTCTCATTGTTTACCTCAGATATTTTTAGCAAAATTTGCCATTTAGTTGTGTTTGGTTGGATGTTTTCGTCTTACCGTCTTTCTGGCTTCAATCCCTTTCTCCTTCTTGCCGACAGCTTCAAAGCAGTAAAATCAATCAGTTTTTAATTCCGATGATATTAACGCAGCAGCCAGCCGTAGTATTTAACAAACAAACATACCGTGAACATATGTACAAACAACCGTGAACCACGTTTTGGCACGACCGATTCCTAATTAAATGCGTTGCCTTGTTTTGTTTTTCAAAACTTAAATTTAAAAGGTCACGCTACACAACGGAAAACCAAACCAGAACCAGCTAAATCGCATCGCGATCAGACATAATAACTTTTACGCATTATTACGTCACTTTGCTTGCACTCCCCCTCCACAGTCCAGTTTATAATATCCAGCAGGTCATTACGCTTTTCTAGGAAGGATCAGGATAAAAATATCTTTAAAACCAAACAACCGTCTGTTACTATTACTATACGGTCAAGTTAAAACAAAGAAACTGATTGTTTACAAAAAAAATCCTGTTGTTGATGTTGACTATCCGCATTCGCATGACTATTCACAGTTTGGTTCACCGATGATATAGTGCAAGGACGACGCAACAACAAGCAAGCACAAACACAGTTATATGCATAAAGAGCAGGAGGAAGTAAAGGAAAAACGTGTTCCATTTATTTATCAACATTCACCAGAGTAAATATGTGTGTGGGAGGCATGCATGGAAGGGCAAAAGGATCATCTGTTGTGAAGGCAAAAAAAAATTTGCTGCTGCTGCTATGTATGCTGCTGGTGGAAGACGGAAGATATCCTTTAGATATGTACAAAGTACAAGAACAATGCAATTGAAATGTGTAGGAAAAGTCCCGAATAATAATGGCCATGGCCTTATGGTCTAGGACTCCGGTCCTATAGATTGTCCTGTAAGCAACGAACTTGATATTTATGTATTTCAAAGGGTGACGATATATAAAATGTACAGATATATTGGTATTGCTGCATGCTGTATTGTGTAGAATGCTGTCACTTTGTGTTGCCATCATCATCTTTTATGCATAATATTATGGCACCTTATGCATTTTGTTTTTCTATGCATATTTATTTCTATTTCCTAGAATCTACAGTCCTGTTCCTGGTATCAGCTTAGCTTAGCATCATCATCATCAGTATCAAAATATTACTGTAAAAATCAGAGCAATTGTTGCTGGGTCAAAGTCAGAGTCAGCTATTATTGATGGCGATTATGTGGGCTAATACATATTGGATTTTCAATGGGAGAATGAGAAAGGGCAGACAGGCAATAGATAATATGTAATAGCTTGGATAAAAATCCAAGACTTGAATTGAAAATGAAGTATTTTTAGATAGAACTATGGCAAGCTAAAATATGTATGTCATTCTTATTGTTTTTGTTGAAGAAAGGAGGAGGATGTCACTAATACCATACCCAATTAAGCCATATATTATTTAGTAATTTTCAAGCTTTCCTTTTTCATATTATGCTAAGTAGGTTGGTAATTAATTTAAAACATATAGGTTACGCGTGTCATGTCATAACATATTATGTAGGGGAAATGTCTTATTTTGACAAAGGAAATTTGAGGGGGCATTATGAGCATTTTCTCTATTTGGATCTTTTCCTTTTCCCATATTTACAGTGATTATACCAATTTAACAAGGTACTGCTCAGGTTCTTAAAGTCGTTTTAAAAATTGTAAAATGTAATTAAAATTAAATATGAAAAAATACGTTACACAAAGTTTAGGTAAGAATAATTCCATTCAGTTTTGTGTTCGACTTTCTCCAAACTTTCGCCAAGATCCGTTAAGCGGCATGTGTATCCAATTCTAAAATTCCTTCCGGAAACTTAGGAAAAGGTCAGGATGGTTGAATGATCAGAGAAAAGTAGTGATAAGAAAGTATTTTTCATTTTACTTTTTTTATTAATGAGTAGCATTGTGGGTATTTATGATTCATTTCGGTCATAAAAATAATTTTAAGTCTACTCTACATCTTTAAATGACACACGGATATAATATCTAATAGATAGGTAAGGTATACATTTGTTTTGCTTTCACAAAAGTTTTTTTTAAATACATAATCTATTTTATCAAGCAATCTCTCTTAATACTAATTAATTAGCATACAACTAGAAATCAGACAGTTAATCGCAACAGTATAGTTCTCATGAGCTTTCTGTGTATACCTATAGATGATCTTCACAAAAAAAGCATATAAATAAATACATATTTCTTAACGGTAAAATAATTTTGCTCTTTCGTATTCTATTTACAGTTGTTGTTTTAAACTAACATGTTATGTTTCATTAATTACATTTTCGTAATATTTGGTTTACGTACTTGAATCCCTATCATCACTAAATTACTATTGATCTTCTAATATTTTTAAACTGAAATCAGACTGAGCATTTTGTAAAAACAAGTTAACAATAATTAGAATTACAAAAGTTATGCACTTATCCATCAATCCAAGTGTTACCAATTACCAATTTAGAATAATATTTTTTCTCTGAAGGAAATATGTATTTCTGAAATTTTGTGTTAGCTGCCTCTGATCGAAACTTCCAAATTCATGAAAATCGGATTCCTAATTTTCCCCTGAAAGATCAGGCTTCTCCAACGTATTTAAATGAAAGCATGCATAAACTATAAATTTCTTAATAGCGAACGGACAATCCGAATATTATCACCAAAATAAATGCAGCTCACTACACACTAACAAAGTTGTAGCTCAAATTGAGTGGTGACCCCCATGTTTCATTACACTTGGCTTGGTTTCACGAGGTACTTAATAAATCGATTGTTCCTTCAGGTTCTTATTTCATAGAGTAATTTTTATCACAAGTGGAATTATAAAAATTGACTGGTGCCAGTGATAATTTACACATTAGTATAAGTAATAAGATAGGAGTATCGACATATTTTATTGGAAACTGGAGATGATTGTCTCTTCTTTGGCTAGCTAAACTCGAACTTACATACTCGTACATACAGAATTCTAAAAATAATATCAATATGACAGGTATTTCAAGGTTAACTTTGTAAAAGTCATTTATCACCAATATATAAATCCTCGTCCTCTTCTTACGTAAAATCTACAACGCTACATCTAGATACGACTTCAGCACTACTGCAATTTTAAGCTCTAATAAATCTAAATATTTTACAAGTCATTAAACATCCCGAAATTGAGTTTTAACATTACAAATTATTGTTTAGCAAGAAATAAAAATTCTTTACTTTCCAATGTAACTCTTGTTGTGAATTACATTATAGTTTTAATGTACAATATGTACATGTACTTTGGATATTTTCAGTTGCCTGAAAAATACAAGATAGTTTTGTGAGAAGGAAAATATGCAACATATTTTTTAATATATTATCTAAAATATAATTGGAGAAATAATTAAAACTTAGGGATTTGTCATAATCTAATTAAGCTAAACTAAACTAAAAGTATACCAGAAAATGTTCTAATATGGTTTACTACATATAATAAGTTTGTAATTTTGAAATATAGTATTTATGTATTTCTTAAACTGATAAAATTTTGCTAAGCGTAATGGGGATCAGCGTCCATTTCCTGTTTGAACCCGAGGGGCAAGGAATGCGAGCCATTGTTTGGATTTGAATTGACCATGCCGTAGTTGTTACTATTAGGCTCAACAGAGTCCTCATCCGACATAGCCATGAGACCAGAGTTGGAGGTGGTTGGGGGTGGAGCAGCAGCTCCTTGTGGAACGTTTGAGGAATTGGTAGTATCCCCTCCACTGGGTGAATTCATGTCGGTGGAGCTCCCACCCATGGAGGGATCGTTTGTGGATTGGGTTCCGTTCACATTCCCCTGATCTGCTCCTATCAACATATTATCATTATTTGGTGAGGATCCCGAACATTTAAAGCACGGTTTATTGCGACAAACACGATAAATAATTTTGTATAAATTGTTTTTGTAAGTAAGTATTGTCTCATGACTCACCTCCGAGGAGCATCTCCTGCAAGAGATTATCAATTCTGGCCATCCCAAAAAGTTTGGCAAACTGGATCTGCTCAATCATTTGCCAGCTTATGGATTGGAGAGCAGGAAGGACTAGAAGTAGTTCACCGAATCTCCCTCTGGAGTCGTATTGGCGGTCACTAATGTAATCTTCCAGAAGGAGTTGTACTTGATATCTTAGCGCTTTGATACGATGCGGCTCTCCGAGACCCCTGGCATCTGCAACACAAAAAAATTAAAATCATTTGTAAACAAGCAGACACTGTATGTTATTGTCAATATTTTCATGTTGTTTTCTGTTAATGAATTTCATACAGCTAATACAGCATATAGCACACAATTCGGCATATATTGTCGTGCATGCCTATATTTTCTCCAAACCTATTGACGTAATTACCTATGCAGTTTTTTTTAATACAAACTGGATTGGACACTTGATACAGGTCGAGTTGATAACTGATTAAAATTATCTTATGTAACGAGTTTTCAACCGTGTTTTTATCTGGAGATGAATGTTTCGCATATTTTGTGCAATGGAAAAATACCATTGCCAAAGCCAATACATTTTCATTTGCATTGAGCTGCAATATTCTGCATTTTTCCAGTTACTCTTAACTTTTACAACTTTCCTTTATACAGAATAAGCTCTGGAGTTTATTAATAGCCTAGCCTAGAGATTTAAAAAAAAAAGATTTATGCTGAAACTTGTTACTTACTTGGATCAAAAAAGACGATTGCCTTTAAGCAAGCAAATTCCGTGTCATCAATATTGATATCTCGGAAAGGCTTCACAAGCTCGTCGATAATTCGGCAGCTTACTCGACTGACATCTAGAAATTATTTTTAAAAAGGGTTGAAGCAATTAATGTAGTTTTTTTATAAATACTTTCGTTCGATCTGCAAATTTCTTGTGAAATCCAAACCGAGGCTTGCATGTTAACACATGAAATGAAAAGTTGATTGCGTAAGTTGATAAGTTTACTGTGAGATAATCAGGAGATAGGGTTAATGGAAATGGAAGATATTTTTGTGGAGAAGGATTATTATTTTAAGAGGATATAGTTTCTTTTCTGTTCATTACTACTACTCGGTAACCGACCGGAGTTATTATCATAAGCTACGCTTTTATTTTTATTTATTAGTCAATAAAATTAACTGGGGTTGGGTTGATAAGTTGTACTCATAATCGATATAAAATATTTAAATTTTTGATTGCTTACCGGCTGCTTGCCTAGGAAGAATAAAGTCGTTTCCTAAGAGTAAAACATCCTTCAAATGTAATGACCTTCTCGCCACTCCTAGGAGTAAGTGCTCACCCGCATGTGCCCTCAGCAGAGCAACCTATAAGTAAAAACAAATTGGTAGGCTCATTAGTAAATTTCATTACATAATAATTGATTTGTTGGGGTGCAGTGGAAATAACAAAAAAACATAATAGATCATGGGATGAAATCCAACTTTTATTAATATTAGGAACTATAGGTGGGAGTTGAACTTACTTGATCGTCCAACCGTAGGTCGCAAAAGGTAGGAATAAACTTGGCCCACTCAACCAGGACGAGGAGTTGCATTTTCATGGAATCACAGATGTCATTCACGGTTGCAATTTTCTTCGACCGGATCATCCCCAAATCGGTTATCTACATAGTTAGTAGACATCATAATCATATTATATCCGTTAGAAAATCAAGGTCTTACGCAAACCAAGCAATTTGTTTCAATTAGGTAAGCAAGCTTAAGGTAAAGCCAAGACATTGAATTGAATATTGTGCACTCAAGCATTATATAGTCAAACTGCAAGCTAATTTTACAGATCCCATCCAATTTCGTAAATGAGCTTCTATTCATCATTGATTTATTGGCATTCTACAGAACTGATTAGGTATAATAATTCTTCAATAATCTAAAAATTTGACGAAAGTTATTTTTGTTTTTCATTGGAATTTCGGCTATCATATTTTTGCGTCATCATTACATGATTTTTTTCTTATTCATGGAAATGGACAAGGCTGATTGTTATCAGCAAATTGCTAGAACAGAGAAGACTGATCATTCCCATTCAAATCCAATTTCTTTGCATATGAATATCTAATATTATCAAAAATTACTTTGAAAAATCCTTTCGGAATGGCCAACTGTTTGGCTAATAGAAAATCGATGTTGTCCGCTTATATCTGGTAATTACAGATATGATCTTCTCTACAATTACAAGCTGCTTTGACTTGTCTGTCGGTAACAGTCTATGACGAGGGATAATACAGATACAGAATCTTGCAAAGAAGATAATTCAACGAAGCCACTGTATTTTGGGATTACAGCCTTAATTCATTCATTGTTATCACATCCAAATACATCTGGCTTTCGAACAAGATATATCCAGAATACAACCAAAGTGTCATGTTAAAAAAATCTTTCAAGCAATCAAACAGACATGTCAGTATAATTTTCCTAGCATCTTCGGCAAAACCTTTTTCAAATGCAACTGTTAAATCGAATTCAAACGGTAAAGTAAAAGGCACACCATATCATCTTTCTCTAGCGTTGTTCTTGCACTTCAAGACCCCATTGCCATTGCCGACTTACGTGACTTCCCCCACCCCATCTCTCTCCTGAATACGATTTTTTTACCTCCTCACATAAGTGCAGTCATGATTCTCAATCATTCACTCAAAGAAACCTCACCCGAACGGAATGAGAGTGAAAGAGAAAAATGATGGAAAATTTGATTTCCACTAAAAAACTGGAATTTCCTCTGGACACCTAATCTGAATTTCTCTTTAATTCATTTTCAAAATGTCAATCCAGATAATACAAGTTATCTTGCTGCTGGACTGTTCATGTGCATTGTGCATGTAATAACAAAAATCTTTTTCTTATACATTTTTTTTACAAAAATCATACAAATTATAATAAAAAAATTGTCCATAGGTACAGAGATGATCATGTTCTGTCCACGTGATATATGGAAATGAAAGAAAAAATGAAGTAACTGTGATGTATGTCCTGTGCATTTAAATTTGATGGCGACTCGATGACTGGAAGTGACACTTTGAAGGTGATCATCAAACTGTGCATTTCCTTTCAAATTTTTTTTAAAACAAAGTCATGAGGAGTTTCCTTCAGCTATTAATCTTAACTGATTAAAAGTGGGTAAGAATTACATGATCCTTTTATCAAGAGTAGCACTCAAAGTGACAATAAAACATATTTTATTACATTTTATATGCCCTAATGTTGTAGCGATAAATCAGGAAAATTATAAAATTGCAGGAATATGTAAATTATGTTTCCTAATACTTATGCAACATGTCCATATAAGATGAATTTCAAATAAATAAAACACATGAATTATGTATAAATAAATTATTAATAATCAGTTTAGTCTGAAATGTCATGAAACATTTAAGGTCATAGAATATGGAATGGAACATGAGAAGCTATCGTGATGGGATGCACCTTTCTTCGTAGCAGAATTTTTTTCTTGGATTACAAAATGTATGTAAAGCGATCCAACGACCCAACAACCTTTCGGAAAAGCATCCATGATTGACGTGTGAAATATCACATCACACCCCGGACGAATAAACTACTGCAAAACGATAACTTACAACTTTTTTTTTACAGTGATGGATTTATTAGTATGTATCAAGCATAGCTTCATCGCAAATTTCAAAAATGGTTGAATGGGTACTAATTTCTGATCTTTTTTGTTCTCTTCTGTCCCAACAAGAGTAAAAGATCTTCAGAAAAGATTTTGATCCACTAGAGAGAAACATTGAACTCGGTGCACAAACAAATTCACTGAAAAACAATATCCGTTGACGTGGATTGAAGCTCTTCAAAGATACAAATGACTTCACCGGTTCACCAACCCGCAGAACGCGTGTTCATTTCTTTTTGTTTGTTATTGAATGATAAGCAGAGACCCATTAACCCATGTAAAAAGTGCTTCCAGATAAATATGAAATAAGTGAGCTTAATTTCAAAAACATTCTGTGCCAATCAATATCGCTGTATTACATAAATTAATGGGTGTATGCATTTTAATGTGCAAACTTTGCGTAGGCATTATGCAAATGTCATCAAATTATCCTTATCATTTATTGGGTTTCGCGAAAGAAAACAATAAAAGGGATTAATATCGGATGGAAAATATTTGCCTGCATTTATCTATGCAATCTATGACTGAGATTAATAATGATTAATGATACTTTCGTGTCGGCGACACGGAACCAGTTTATCTATTTAGTTAACGGATGAAAAAATAACTTTGATTTGAATTAAGCTTTAAGAAATAAACAGGGCAAACAAGCTGCTGGAGTTAAATAATTTTAAAGCTGAATGGTAAGAAAAGAATTGTTGAAATAATTACCTCGGCATAGTTGGATGACTGCCTTGCTAGCATATCCGCCTGCGTGAGACTGGCCATTGTCAATGCATTCGTGGTGTTGATGGTGGTTTCCTCGAAACTTGGTCGGCGACAGCTTATTCTATCCCGCTCATTTTGCACAGCTATCATAAAAAAAATTGAGTGCATAAGAAATATTTTAATTGCAAGTTGGATGACTTCGAAAACTCATTGAGACTGGGGGCAATGAATCTCCCACATCGTAAAAAAATATTACGGTTCAGATTGCTGAGAAAGGAATAAATTCCAGGAGCATCTTGAGATTCAGCAGTTTCTTACTTAAATCAATAAAATAAAAGCAAAGATGATGATGATGATGGCTAACACGTACCTTCTTTCTTCATTCCTGCCTTGAAGCATTTCCTCAGCCGGCAGTAGCGACATTGATTCCTTTTATCTTTATCGACAACACAGTTTCTACTGAACCGACATGTGTAAACATGATTCTTTCTCACTGAGCGACGAAAAAATCCCTTGCAACCATCACACGACGAAGCTCCATAATGCTTTCCAGTAGCCCGATCACCGCAAATTGCACAAAACTGATTTGTTATCCCCATCAGCGGTCCCCCACTGTTGGTGCCGTTCATGGCTCCATTGCTACCCTGATTGTGGGGAGGACTCCCTCCTAACGGATCGGTGGCATGACCCATTCCACTGGAGTCCGTGGCACCTGGTAATTTTACAATTGAATCACAAACACAGATTAGTTAATTACGAACAGCACATATTTTTACACGATAATTTTAGCTCACGAAACTTTTTCCTTTCATAATCTTCTTCACCTTGTAGCAACTTATGCTTTCTGGAAAGCTCTTGCATTTTTTTTGTAATATAAACAATTATTTTGATAAAATGCAACTTAAACAAAAGAAAACCTGAACATATTTTTTCACACCTTATGAAACAAACAGTGAGAGTAAATGTCTAACTTTTGTCAGTCCAGTCATGTGCTTCAGAATTAAAATTCGGCAATATGCTTAGCACATGTACTCACTCTTAACTTTTGATTCGAAATTATAACAAGAGGATTTATAAAGTTTGAATGATTAGCATTAAAGATAATGTCACTGTATCACCATTTATGTCAGCAACTGTCCAAAGATAAACGGTTTCCCTTATCTAGGCAATCACATAATAATTACCGCAGAGCTTTTAACTTTTTTTTATCCATGAGCTGTTGAAATAATAATGTTTAATGTTGCAAGCACAATGGCATTAGATATTGGATAACCGGGAGATGGGAGCAAATCAATACTTTTTTATATGGCAAGTGATTCACAGTTTGCACAGCCTTGCATAAACCGGATTATTAGCGCTGGATTGACAAAATCAATAACTTCTATTCAAACTAGTTGGCTTAAGAATAAAAACTAATTACCTCCTGACAATAGTTACTTAATATACTTGACAGACGAAGTATCAGCCACTGAACCAAAATTTAACAAGTGCTTTCACTGATAAAGAAAAATGCAGTGAATCAACAAGTGGGAGAAAAATTGTCCAGCGTCTCCCACAAAGGTATTTTTGCTAGCTGTCCTGTCCAATACTAGCTCCGTACATTGATGGAAATTGAGACTCCTCCAGAGCTGATCTCGTATCAAGTTCAATACATTAACTGAAAATATTTGCAAGGTTTGGTTTATGCAAGCCAGGTCAGAAGACAGGGATTATTGATAGGGACAGAAATATTCATGCTCATGATTCATGTTAGATTCATAACCTTTCATGTTTCATCTTCATGTATCGTTTGACACGGAGGAGCTCGAAGAGAGTAGCAGGAATTGCTTCAAAGTTTAAACTTTTTTACACTCAACAAAGTTTTTGAAAAGACTCTCAGCCTTTTTTTTAATCACTTATGAATGATGGGTTTAGTGGAAATGGTGTAACATACATAGCTATGGAATGATATGGCCATATCCTAATGTCAATATCAAGGTTGCTCAACAAGCTCTTCCATAAACTGTTTTATGCAACCCCTCCTAATCGCGTGATGATATAATAGACCAATGATCTGATATAAACTTTTATCTGATGGTTCTACTCCAGAGATAACGACCAGCAATATGACGAAAACTGTGGGATGGATAGGATGATGCCATAATAATTCATTATCTTAATCTGGATCTAATGCGTATATATAAATGACAGATAATTCAGTCTCCAGTCTGATGATGCTGCTGATATGCGTTTGGTTTACTAATAGAAATCTAAATATATTTTTTCACAGATTAATCAATTTTAGTACTTACAAGAATTCATGTGTACATGAAAGCCCCTTGAGAAACTTTCCTGATAGTATGGCATATACTCATTCAAGTGGGACTTTTGAGTAAGATGGTTAAAGAATCCAAACGTGGCAACTTCCATCATTGCACTTTCACCAGGTAATCAATCAGTATTTAATTTACTGCTGGAACTTGGAACAACACAAATTTCCACAAAAACCTCACAACTGAGAAATAAACAGCTTCTGCTTTTACTACCACTGCTAACCCTTTACTTAATCCGGTGAAGCTAACTGTCATACTACTTGAGTTTGACAATAGGTAAACTTTTCAAAAAGAAACAAAAAAGAAAATGTTTACTTGTAGCCCGGCACTGCCACCCAAAGTTGCTTGCTACCAGGCTTACTGTCATTTGATGAGTGACAGGCAGAGCATGGAAATCTTCAGTTTTATGTACGTCTTCAAACACAATATCAATAGTTCAAGTGACGAAGTGAAACTCATATGCATATTGTGTGACGTAGGGACGTATTTCTATCCGCAGAGCTTCCAGTTCCTAACCTAACTAACCCATCCGGCATATGCATTTGTATACATTCAAGATTCATAAATGCACAAAACTTATTAAGTGGAGAGGAGAGATATTCATCATCACTGGAAAAGTTACCGATTAGCAGTAAGCATAGTAGTTAGATCTTGCGCATATCATGATCGTGATATATGAGTATGAAAAATAATCAAATGCTTTTTAATGTATCTGTCAAAAAAGAGACTGATAACGCGCCCTGGCCACAGAGATTGATTTTTTATGACTTTTACTCAACTCTCTCCCTGTACTACAATTTCATACGAGAGGTCGGCGGAGGCACTAAATAAATATGATTGGGCTGGATAAAGGATGGAAATATTTAAAAATCCTTCCCAATCCAATCCCCACACCTGCCTTCCTTCCAACACTAATTTCTTTGGGAAGATAAATGGTGTTTAAATGATTAGAGTAAATTATGTAAGCTTATTGATAAGAAAGCACTAATTTATTATCCTTGGCCAAATAAGGATCTCATTTTTTTTTCTTGAAAGTTTGTTGAATGTTCCACGTTACCTTCTCATAGCTTATCCCAGTTTTCCTATCAGATTATGAATGATGCAAAGCCTAATCTATCTACTTATTACTGGAAAGAAGAAGCTAGTAACAAGACATGTACTACAGTTTAGACCGCAGCTGCAAGGGTGGACTCGGCCACACACCGACCGGAGCCTTGCCTAATTAGCGCTGACGCAGCTAAAAACTCTAGCTATACATATCTGCTCTAGTGTGAAGGGGTGTGGGTGGATCTCATTCAAGCAGAACATGATCTACTTTGGACACTAATAAAAAAAGGTTGACTTTCTTCGTGTGACAACAGTAGCATTCGTGCAATGTCCATCTTGGTTTCCCTTCATGTTTGGTTGTTAATGATGCTTAAAACAGCTTGCTGCTCTCTCCGTTCTTATCATAAAACATTTTGTTAACACAATTCATGCATGTCACTTTCCACGAAAATGTCGGTTTCGTAAACTGTTAAATGCTACGGAATCTGTTTTACAAGATGTTGTAATATGATGGGATAGTGGAATACCAACGGTCCGGCCGGGAAGGTAATACGGCTGACGTTGGCAATAATACTTAATCTGTAAAGACATAAATATCTAAACAGTTTAATGTGCAGATACCAACAGAGTAAAAGTTGTAATTTGCGGATTAGTTTCGGATATACGTACCTATACGTTCTGTCATATCAAAGTATGACAGTATTTTTAGATGCCTAGTATTTTGGGAGGCATGCGATGCATACCACAATATTTGACAGACTGTAAGTTGACACTTTCATATCACTAACTTGTGGAAATTATTAAGCAGGATTAAATGTCTTATCGTTAAATATGACTTTAAACTCATTTTTTTTAAATCTTCAAAGTTCTTAGAAAAGGCTCGTTATAGCACGCAATAATTAAACCAGAGACTGCAGATCGTAATGTGAGCTACAATAATAAATTAATTTTAAAAGGCAGCTGCTCGCTATTTAATTTCATGGTTGCATGCCCATGATTCATGATAATATGAGAAGGAAAATGATTTTTACGAAAAACTTAAATAATCTCTGCATAAGTATTATTGGGTAATTGAGTTTTATACATTTGTTGGCGACGACTTACTTCTAATCCGAAATTCAACAGTGAATGGTCCCATTTACTAAAAAGTAAATTTAAGAATGAAAGTCCTCCGTGTTCTGTAGTTCAAAGGCTAATATTTTAGGCCTCTATTGTAATAAACTTCTTTGTAAATATTTGACACAATGTGGGTAAGTCCTCAAAGTACGCCTGCCTGCAAGATAACGTTTTAGGATCAGACGTGGCACATGTATCTGAACAAACTGAATTAGCTTCTAATCCAACTTAAGTTTTAAGATAGCATACCTACTCAGACTTCATGAGTCAGTGGCTTGGCTGGAGATAAAATGAAACCTTTGTTTTCCTTCGACTGTGGTATGAACATTTATGCAATCGACTCATCCAAAATAGATGCATAGGTATATACATGTTTGTCACTTTAAGGAGGACCAGGAAAATAAAGATGCGGTCGAAGACTCAAGAAGAGTCAGACATGTGGTATTTGGTGACCAATAGCCCAAGTCCTGCCTAACTAAACCGCAATAGAGACAAGACAACTATTAAATATTTTGTTATTTTAAGTAACAGCATAGGTATATATGGTATGGGTGACTGATGTGTCACGGGGAAGTTGAAACTTAATATTTTAAACTGTCTGTCTACTTATGTCATCTTATCTAG
>JAQGAI010000957.1:0-16640 GCA_034696905.1 Lepidocyrtus violaceus | reverse complement strand
TGAGACGTGCGTGAATCATACAATTCATGCAGCAACAGCAACACACAACAACGCTGGGCGATGCGATGCTTGCGCTTGGCTTGGATGATGGAATTCGATGATTTTGATTTGTGCAAGAATATCGGAATCGGAAGAAATGCGAAAAAAAAAACTGATTTGTCCTTATTCCAAAAACGTTACTTTCACTAGCGCAGGAGCGTCCTGTACTATGATACTTGCAATGTTGATATTTGCCAAATCACTACTTTGATATACGAAGGCGTTTTGAATTTCAAAAATAAATCGACTCATGATTTAAATTAGTTTCGGATAAACGGGTTTATACGTGTATAAATGCATTTTGTTTTTAAATTTAATTACTGATTTCTTTTTGATTAAACTGTACATAACATACTGAAGCTTCTTTTTTTGTTTGAAAATACCATGTCGAGCGAACCATGTGGGTTATTTTTATTTTTGTTGGGTGGTGTATTGTTTTCGTAGTGGTGAGTAAGGTTAGACTGGCTGCTATTATATTTGTTTCACTTTTTGTATAAAAAGCTAGTCAAATATTCACAAAGTGTTCGAGAGAAAAATCCAATAATAATGGTCAATTCATGGTGTCAACAATATAAGCAAGTATATTTGTATATTATTATTAGTTATCTAATCTTGGTAGTAGTTGGTATCTTTTGTTTGTATTATTACGTCACAATCAGGAATCTTTTGTCTCGTGTACGTAACACTTTCCTAAATACCACTTAAACATAACTAAACTAAAACAATAAATGCATCTGGCATTATGGGAGTATGTTTGTCTCTTAGTTTTATTGTAGTATAGTTATTTATAAGTTAGTAATAATTTAGTAAATAATAATAGGTAATAGCGTCATCAATAAATTGTGTATCAATTTGTTACGTTCTTATTACAATAATGGCGTAACATACACGATTTGTCCATAGTCTGACATAGATATACTTAAATATTCCACACAGTAAGAAGTTGTACCGAAATTAGAGAAATAGTTTTTTTTTTAAGATTATTGCATAGAGTATACCAAAGTTTTCAACAATACATAAAGATGATTTGTTTTTAAATTCATTAATCAATTCTACGGTAAGACATGGTAATAGTAGATCTGATGATTACATAAGGATAATAGTATTTTATACATCGTACGTACTTATAGCGAGCGATTTTTTTCCTTCGTAGTAGTAAAATTTTTCTCAGTTTGTTTGTATCATGTACGTTAATTGTACATATTTTCTATATATTTCCGATAGTGTATTCCCTACATATTATAATATTTATTATTTACAACATCACAAGGCATTTTTTATATGAAGATAGTTAAAATGTGAAAACACAAACTTTATACTCTCGAAAAAATATAACGCTACGTTAATAATAATAACATTAATTATTGTTGTGATTAGATGGTAGATTATGCTTCTTGATTAAAATAAAACGTAAAATAATAATACATTGTTCATTGATATTATGCACAGATAAATAGTTGATATCCAGTAGTTGTAGTAGTAGTGGTTGTGGTTGGAAAAAAAGCAACAAGCAACGGAAAGTTTTAAAAATTATATAAATAAACAATTAATGTAACTGAAAGAGTTTGTGGTGAGTGTGCGCTCAGAGAATATTGCATGTTTTCTTTTTTGGTTTCGGCACTGGACATAATACTGCCCGGATTGCCTCGTCGAACACAGTTTTTAAGCCTTTTTGTGTAAGGGCAGAACATTCTAAATATTTTACGGCCATAATCTCCTTTGCCATTGATAGTCCCTGGAAGAAAGCAAAACATTCAATTTTTATTGACTTCTGCGAAAAACGGTCTAGACTAGTAAAGGTTCACTGGTTCACACAATAGATGACGATTTTTTACTTATAATTTACCTGTGGATAAGTAATTGGAGCAAGCTTCTTTTCTTTCAATTTTTCAACAGTTGCTTTGTCATCCCGTAAATCTAGTTTCGTCCCAACTAGTATTATCGGCGTGTTTGGACAATGGTGCCGTACTTCGGGATACCACTGTAAAAAAGAAGTAATGAACAACATTTACTTTCACGTTCTTTCTAGGTTTAAATTTAAAAAAAAATTAAACAGAAAATTGAAATTCTAGGTAATATGAGAGGAGATAACTCATACCTTCGCCCTGACGTTTTCAAACGAGGCCGGATTAACAAGGGAGAAACAAATAAGGAAAACATCTGTCTGTGGATATGATAACGGTCGTAACCTGTCGTAATCTTCTTGACCTGTAAACCAATACCACACACACACACACACATAAATTTAGCATGAATGAGCAACCAAGCATTCAGCGAATTGCTCCACCTCCATATTTCCAACAAAACTCCCCCTCCAAAATGGGAACTCCTCCTTACGCACCTGCAGTATCCCAAAGACCAAGATTAATAGGTTTCCCATCAACCATCACATTGGCGGAGTAGTTGTCGAACACCGTCGGAATGTACTCCTGCAAAAAAGGAAAAGCCAATCAATGCATTAGATTATAAAGTTCGAGTAACGAAACGCTAAATTGCGATCTGTAATTCCACCATTAAAATATTTTGAATCCATTAATATTAATAACATACCCCTGGAAATGCATTGGTGGTGTAACTGATCAGCAAGCATGTTTTACCAACGGCACTGTAAAAGAGTAAAAACAAAACACATTAATACCCTTCCGTATGCTTTGGAAATTCGAAACCTCCATTCCATATTCTACAATTCCGCAACCCGTCACTTCACATGTTAATGGACACATTACATAACTTCTTATCAACAATCAAAGACGGAAGCATTTATAGCTTTTAGCAGCATAGCACCAGGATAAAAACACTTTTGGATAAATGATATTACATCATCGGTTCACTTACCCATCCCCCACCACCACACACTTTATTGCCTGCATTGTCCGTCTTTGCCTTCCAAAAGGAGAGAACTCTCAAACGAAAGCTAAATTCTCACTGGAAAAACTGGAAAATAATTAATAAAAAACTGAAAAACTTAATGTCACAAGTGGCCAAGAATAGTGGATTAGCCAAGCCCATATATTTCATTTTTCCCGGAACTCCCCTGTGGCTCTGGAAAGGAGAAGAGGAGAGTAAAAACACTATCAGCAGGCCAGACCAGACATAAACTTCAAGTTTTTGAGGCTCCTGCTCCTGCTCTCTTATGTATATACAATTTGCATACGTATCTGTCTGAGTCTGAACTGTGTGTAGGATTTTTATATGATCTCAAACTCAACATATTTTTATGTACTTTAGTACTTTGCCCTAAACACCATATAGCTAAAGTAAAGTGTTATGTTAGTGTTATGTATTACGTTACGTATAAACATCATCAAATAACAGCCATATTGCTCGAGATATGCTCCTTCTTCGTAATGCCTATATTTTACATAAAAGTATCTCTATAAAGCTATATGAGATTTTATATGAGAGCATTGCTTTGCTATTCCTTTTTTCTCAAATCAAACAAACAACTTTATTTTGAACTGACTTCAACTTTTGGGATTATGTTGTTGATGATGCAAGTGCATGAACCATCTATGTATATATGTTTTCTTGTGTAGTAATAAAAGTGTGAAAAGTCTACGTTTTCATAGTCATCCCATCATCATCAATACTCACGCTCACACTCTCACAATAATATCAACAACTTGGATTCAAAGCATACCGTATACTTAGTATATAGGATTTTAAAAGCCCAAATCATCATATCATCCATCCAATATGCAGTGCAGGGCAATGTATTCGCTTTGGGGATTTTAGGATGAAACGATACATAGGATGCGGACGGAATGGAATGGATGCCATCATATACTGTGAAATACCACACACGGAGTGAGACATTCCATTTTTTTCATACATAATAGCACATTTTCCCTAACCGGAATACACTGCAGTGCCTGTATAATAGGAAAAGTCAGAAGTAATATTACGAAATTTTCATTAGAATCTCTAATCTCTCTCTGGCATGTCTTTTCCAATTCCAAAGTGAGTCCAATCACTTACTCGAATTTTAGGGCTTGTAGAATCATCACGAATCATCATCATATCATGAATCATATTATCATGAATGACTGTTGTGTTGTTGTAGCACTTGTAGTCAGTTAGTTTTATAACTTTGACTTACCGAAAATGACAATTCTTTTATGAATGAACCCACAATATTATATTACATACATATTCGGCTCATATATTCGTGCCTGTTTTTATGTAAGTTGTATATCCTACAACAAAGTAGAGACTATAGAGACTTGGCTTTGGATTGACAGACGGGAATACGATGGATGTTCACGAAACCCCCAAAAACATTTGTAAATGAGTGAGTAAAAGTAGAGTGGTAGCTAATGAATAGAATGGGATTGGGATAAATGGGATGAGTTCAGTCTTCAAACTATCTATGTAGATAATACATATCATCAGCATAAATTAGGGGAATCATGGAAGGGTTTTCGTAAAATTTTGCTAACGTAGGAATACATTAGCAAACTGATACAACTTTGTTATAATGATGATGATGATGATTTTGCATGTATGCATGATATTTTGCAAATGACAAATATGACAGTCGAGAGTCGAGAGAGTCAATTGAAGAGATTATGACCATAAGTTGTGTAGGACTTTTATGTATTAGCTGACCATACCGACATGACACTGACTAGTAATGACAAAATGGCATATTATACATAAAATTTATGTACATAATTGTTACGCGATTCAAGTAGTGATATTTTAATATTAACTACTTACCAAGAATCACTACGGCTTATTTGGCCTAGAATGATGAAATGAAACCCACTTGACGGTTTTCCTGATAAGAAACCCTCCTCCACAACTGACAAAAACAAGAGAGCGCGAGCGCAGGCATGAGAAGTAAAAGGTGTCACCGACGGAGCGTGAAGGTCGATCCTCTGAAAGAAAACTTTTGCTATTTCGAGTCCAGTAGTAGCTCATATTGGAGTATTATGTCATCCATCCAACCAATGCCAACGCCCACAATAGCCCTTTCGGCAACATTCAATCCGTGTTGTAGTAAGTCAATCATAGTTTTTCCCCTTTTGTGCTTTCTCTGCTTTCACCGACGAAGAAGCGATAACTAAAAAATTACGGAAGCTTCATGCCACAAAATATGCAAATGAAATTCAGCTTCATTGACATTAGGAACCGGAACAATGCTAATGCGGGGCACTGTGAGAATTATGCCTATTGCGATTCAATAAATATTTTCTCGAACTTCGAATAAAAAGTATTTGTCAACTAATTACATACGTACGTACGTCTATTTGTATTTCAAATAGGATTTTATTTATCAAGGCCTGCAACTGTAAAATGTATTGTTTAAAACGGTGTGAGAATCAATAATTTTTCTTTCTTAAATGTTCTAAATGTATTCAAACTTTCGAAGACAAATTATTGCTACTCAAGCTCGATACAACATATAATTAAAATTATATTAAAAATCTGGTCCTCAAACTGGAAAAATCTGACAAGAAAAATTCCACATACGGAAATATTAGAGCACACACATTGTAAATAGGACAAGCACATATTATACATGCCAGCATAATAAATGGTTTTTAAAATTCTTGACTCATCAGCTCAACATTTATAAATGTACTTAACTAAGTTTTAAAATCTGGTTCTTAAAGCTAAAAAACATTTCAAATATGTGTAATGGAATATGTAAATGTTGTAACATTATTGGAAAGTATTGGAATCAGATCTAGTAAGAAATATTGTTTAAAAAATAATCCTCATTCACACTGGTTAAAATTAAATTTCGGTATTGACTTGGGTTTACAGAGTAAAGTTAAAAGTTAGTTTAAAACATAAAGAAATTGATTGATGACATTGTTCAGAATGTAGAATTTGAATATTCTCTGTAACGGTTAATCATTCAGAACTAAAGCATGGAAGCTTAAGAGCAACTCAGGAATTTAGGAAGAGTTAATATCGTTTGAAGGTTTAGTTTTGTTCATGGCTTCAAAAATGGCTAGTTCTTTCTTTTCTTTGGCTTTATTCCTAGCTTCGAATTCCAACCGGTTGACAATAATCCGCTGAACAATCTGCTCAGTGGTCAGATCCGAACCTGAGTCGACTGTTTGAAATATCCCACGTCTCTTGGGTTCTCCGTAGGGATCCTGAATAAAATGCGAAACAGTCAATCGTTAATTTTGTTATCAGAATTACTTTTATCTATTGTACAGCAAGTTTACAGAAAGTTTATCAATCGTTTTTTAAAATCCTTTATACCTCTCCACTAATTGGATCATTTGGTGGAGCAACCTGCCTGCCGTGAGCAACAACCGCAATGTTGAAATGCTCCAGGAGGTCAGGCGTTACTATGTAAGGCGCTCCGATCACAACCTCAGAAACATATTTACAGGCAAGAACTGACAAAGTTCGTTCGTGAAGATTCAATATAGGGTAGTTTGACCCTTTATACATGTTGACGATCGGGTCAGTGTGCAGACCGACGATGAGAAAGTCACCTGGATTTTTGAGAAAGAGAAAGTCGGTCAACTATAATAACCTTTTCGAAGTTGAATTTAAAAAATACCAAATACAGTTCTTACAAAATTGTACCTAAAGCACGAGCAGCTTTTAAAAATCGAAGATTCCCAGGATGAAGTAAATCAAAGGCACCCGCAACATAAACGATTTTTGCTCCTGGCTAAAATTCAAACACAAAATATTTTCATTACCCCTACCATGTATGGAAAATATCTGAGTAACTATTGATTGATCATGTTATTACTGCGGGCTCTTTCCCTTCGGAAAATTGCTGAATCTTTCTAGTTGTTGGCAAAAACTGAGACATTCCAGTCCAAGGGGATCTTGCCTGGGCATCGGTAGCCAGAGTTGAGGGATGCCCATCCTCGTCCAATTGGTATTCCTATGAATTAAAAAATGAGAGATAAGATTAATATTCATAAACACAACACAGATCATTGTTAAAGTTGACGTAAGATAAAATCTTTTATTAAGGGAAGCAACTGACCTTTTCTCCTCGCCGGAAATGAGAGCGGGTAAGCAACAACATACGGCCAACCAAGTCTGTCGTAGATACTCCCTGCGTTCTCTCAACTTCCTTGTAACGACCAGCGTCTTTCACCTAAACGAAAGTTTGGCTTTTTAATTGCTAGATACTTGAATGCATACAATAACCTTTAGGAAAATATTTTATTTTATTACGATTTGATAAGTATCCACCCCCTCTGCAGTGGTTGTGATGTCATTCCCGTGGACACAGAAATCAGAGTTGTACTTATCCAACGTTTCTATCGTCGTGACGTAGGGTGCCCCTTCAACCACTTCATCTACCCATTTTATTGCACGCACCATTTCATATCTATTTCAATCAGTAACCCAGATCACTTAATTTAGATTCCCACATACATATTCAAAAATAGATATTGACAGTATGAGTATCATATATATGTTTATTCTCACCTTTCCTGTTGCGTAAACACGGGTGGTCCTTTATGCATGGCGATCTCGTCATCCGTGTGAACTCCAACAATTAGGTAATCCCCAAGTGCTTTGGCTTGACGAAGGGAGTTGGCATGGCCAAAGTGAACCATGTCATAGCTGCATAGAAATCGTAAAAAATGTGTTATTGATTTTCGGTACTTGGCTATTTTAATATAGTCTACGTGACCTCATATGGGCCTTTGATTGCAGCTATTGCTGCTTCTTTTTTAATGTTTGATGTCACTTCGGCTGAGATTGAAAAGGAAAAGCTTACCATCCATCACACCAAACACGAACTTGCTTCCTCTTTTTATTTTCAGAGCCTCCATCCTGCATCACTGAATTATTGTTTGCCATAGTTGACTACGTACTTTCTTTGATTCCGACAGCTTTCACTTGAATTGCTTTCTCTTGACTTTTTTCCCTTTCTGACAATGACGTTGCTGACTAGAACCGGCAATCGATACAAACCGTAATTTTGCAAACTGTTATACTACCGGTACCTTGGGCTCACTACTCTAGCCACTATATTAGAATTACTTTTACTTTCTTCAGTATTTATTTATGTTTGATCCTGTTTAGCCTTAACAAAAATCTAATTCGTATTTGCCGTTTCACGAGCTTCACGATCCGTGTGCCGTGACTTATCCAGCATTCCAGCAACTGTTTGTCTTGTCACCAGAAAAAGTTTCTGTTCGAAGAAGCACAACAGAATATATTAAAAAATTCACAACATATTTCTCATTTTTATACATGTATCCATATATCCCGGAGATCCAGACCATACCTTTCTGGCTCTTAGGGATAGAGCTTTCAGGTTTTAAATGTCTGCACGTGAGTTGCTGTGAGTCAGTTGGGCTGAAAGCTGATTTGTGCTGGCGAAAGCGAAAGAAAACCCTATGCAAACAATATGCGTAGAGAAGTAGTGTCTGATGTGTGAGTATAGAATTGAAGTACATATATTTATACTCTTTTTTGAAAAGTCATTCGTGCCCGAGTAAAACTTCATTTTTATTGGAACATTGGTATTCGCGTATATGCACGGTATGAAATATGGCAATAATGGTAAGTTCATTCCAATTTGGCATTTCGGCAGCTTGAATTTTTGGAATTTATTCGTATTTCACATTTTCATGTGAACTTTCAACCAGCCCAATTGTGTTATAATAGCATAATATCGTTTAATTTGAGGAGGCAGGACATAAAAATGCCATTTTTTTAAACTTAGACCCATTAACACTAATGAAATGTGAGCGAAGTGACGACAGAAATGCAATAAATAAGTAATTCTAGTAAAGAATAAAAATATTGAATGAATATTGAATGTTAGGCAAGCATTCGATAATATTAGAACGAATGCCGAATGTGAGTATCCACCCGAATCAGATATCAATATCATATTGCTAAAACTGACACAAGTAACAACACAATAATCTGCTTGATAGCTAATAAAATCTTTCGGGGAAAGGATTATTGGTTGGTTATATACGCATGTGTTTGTACCAGAGATCAGCTAACAGCTTAAAACTAATTACTTCTTAACCTTAGCAAGTTATTCCATCCTCCGCTTATAAGATAGCTTTCCAATATCAACTGATCGTTTTTATCACTTAACCTTTGGTACTTATTATAGCTCACCGAAGAGGAATTATGTAATTTTCTCATGTCACATATATATTTTGATCTCATCTATCACTTATCATCATGCCTTTTGACCTGATTGTCGCCAGACAGAAATTCAGAGAGGATCTATTTGTAATTCGAGTAGGTATGTAGTACATAAATATTTAATTAGAAATAATGAATGATTGCCATTAAATAAGAAATAACTACCCTTGCAGATGATTTCTTCAGTAAAAAATATTACCCTTGCGGCATTTACAGATTTGGACATCAGTTGCAAGCTTGGAAAATATCTCAAAGTACATCGCGTTACCCCAAATGCGTTTATCTCACCTAACTTTCTCTGTGTCGCGGCTGTGTTCATTCACAGTTCTCTTCATTGACAGATAATATTTTATCGGAGAAATATCAGTATTTTTTACAGAGACCAAACTTAGGTTTTTAGTAGTGTTAATTGATGCATCTTCGAATCATCCGATCATTAATAAAATACACACAAACATGATATGAAATTACATAAATCGGTCATCATCTATTCTGTTGCCAATACGGTTGTCTTACAATGCCCCAAAAATTACAGTCCGATATAGATTCGACATTCTATTACCTTTTGACCAATTTCACCTTCATTAGGGGAAATGAGACTTTCTGCTCCATTTGTTAAGTAAGGCAAGAATCGTCACCGCTCGTGTCCTTCAAACTAGGTCAAGACGGGTGAAAATTATAGACTTTTAAAAAAAGCAATAACAATTTTTTTTCATATTCCTTTTTCGTATTTCCAACAGTACAGTCTTAGTTGGGGTTGGCTTCTTGAGTGACATATTGTATTCTTTTGAGCCCGACTTCATTCTGTTTCGGTAGTCAATGCATTTATTATTACTGTCATGACTTGCCAACTGCTAGTCCGCTATTCGGCCTAATCTACAAACAGGTATTGATTGATCCTATTGACAAAATTTTAATGTACGAATTTTTAGCTATAAAGTAGCACAATCAAACTTAACCCATAATGGGCTGCCGGCCGCTGGCCCAGTTTCATTGGCATGCGACATGTTCTGTCATATATGACAATAATGATGATATATACAGACTTCCTTTGCTTCCCCCTACCTATTTGTCTTACTTTTCAAGCCGGCTGGACACATTGTAGCATTGGAATGTGGATAGGTAGGTAATAATCATCCTTTCAACAGTTCTATAAGCGTACTTAAACTGACACGATAAACAAGTCAGAAAAAACTAGGAGCATCATTTATTTATTTAGTATGAAACCAGAGTGGACATCGATGAAAGCCATGCAACAACGGCTCGCGGAATGTCAAAAGTTCTATTATTATTCCTCTTGCAAATAAATTTACCTTCGGCTTTTGCAACCAAGAGGGAAATACAATAAGGATTCGACAAGTGGTCGGGGAAAGGAGGATTTATTTTCATTATTCATAACCACTGCATAGCTAATAGTACTCGTATTGTGCATGAAATCAAGGAGAATGAATATCGAAATCATAAAAGGAGAATATTCTCTCTTTTTGTGCAAATAATACAAAAACTACTATCAAGTTTCATTGAAAATATTAATAGTCTAAAACTTAAAACCCTGCTTAATATTCAGTTTCAAGTCATAACACTGGTCTGAATATGAGAGCCAGGCAGACTCTATGCAGTAAAAAATATATCTGGAGATTAATTTGCATCTGCCTCAGTCTGGAATCCTATCATTTTTCAGTTTTACAAACCCCGCTACCACCAAGTATTGATATTTTAGTAAATGCAATGAAACTTTAAACTGCACTAGTACCTCTTCATTCCAACTTGGATTCGTGACTGTTGGAAAAAGCTTTTATTTAACTCTCAATCAATACCTGAGTGCTTATATGGGATCGATTCTACTGGAATATTTAGTTTCCCGAACTTGGACTATGTACCTCTAAACAATTTAAAAGGGGGAATGGCCAAACACAGCTTAAAATTACTCTTTCTTCGGAAATATAGGACAAGCAAAAAATATTACAGGAAGTTGAAATCAAATGCAGACAAATACACAGCCGTTCCACTAAACGATCCTAGAGGAGAAAGTGAAAGTCAGCCCACCCACAACCCAAGTGCACGTTACCATCCAACGTCTCATCATGGTCAAAGAAGAACAAAGAGGTCAGCGATAAATAATTCGCAGGTGGATTCAGTCGACTGTTGCCTCCTAATTTATGACTGCATTTCGGGGAATAAGCTGAGGACATTCGTGTTTCTCATGATTGTTGGGATAGTGTCTACAACCGGGCTGTATTATCATAACCAAAGGCTTCTTCAATACAGGTAAAAAATTATCTATTGTGCTTTCCCTTTTGCAATGTTTCCAGTTGTTCCTTAAAATTTGTCTGTCCTATTGCTGATTTCACTTTATGCTGAATTTTTATAATCGGTAGTACAGTAGATGCCAGTTTTGAAAAGAGTTACGTAGCTGACCATGTTGAAAAATCCTCCACTTCTGATCATCAGCATCACTTTCCCTCTTTGTACAGCATTTATAGGGAGGACGTGTTTTCACCAAGTCATGGAATTCGTCTGAAAAGATGTGCCATACCGGATCTGAAACCGTTTTCGTCGGAAGTCAAACGCTTTATATTTTACAACAGTCGACCTAATTGTGTTCACGAGCAGAGAGTCTTTTTTGATGGTGACTTGCCCCCATTCAGTCTTGTAAACGGAAGTGTTCTGGTAAGGAATGTCAATGAAGATGATGCAAAACTTGCGGGGTGTTGCTACCGACCCTTTCACAGAAGTGGGGATAGTGATTATTGGTAAATTGAAGCATTAATTTAGTGATCATTTTAATTATATTATGCTCATCGTCCGTTGAGAAGAATCCACTTAATCCAGATTTTTGTTTATGCAGGAGATCCCATTTCTGTACAAGTCTTTCTAAAGACTTTACCCACATTCCGAGTGAATACGATTACATTGAGGTTCTGTGCGTAAACGACGGAACCGGAACTGACTTCAGGGATGGATTTGCACCCATTCATAGAAAAACTGGGATAGAGGATCGAGTCGCAGGCTATGAGCCATCTACGGATCGAATGAGCGTTATTATTCTCGGCTTGGATGCAACTTCAAGAATGAATTTCATCCGTGCCATGCCAAAGGCGAACAAGTACCTCCTAGGAACTTTATCAGCCATAGCACTAAAAGGCTACACAAAAGTAGCTGAAAATACATTGCCAAATGTCGTCCCTTTGCTGACCGGTCGCACACTCGAAGAATTCAAAAAGCTCTGCGTGGATGAGTCCAACGGAGGTCGCTCCGTTCACCTAGATGAATGCCCCTTCATCTGGAAGACATTCTCTGAAAACGGCTACAGAACAAGTTTCTCTGAAGACGATGTAGACATCTCCATATTCAACATGAACTGGGCGAATGCATTTGTCAAATCTCCAACGGATTATTACCTCAGGCCATTCTCGTTGGTGGCGCAGCGACAAAACAGTTTTAAAAATGGGTACTGCTATGGCCCCAGCCTTTCCTTTGAAAAGTTGCTGGAAACCATTAGGTCCCTTGCTGAAGTTTTCAACGATGATCCATATTTCCAGTTTACCTGGTCCACAAAATTGTCGCATAATGACATGAATAAAATGCGGTGGGGAGATGAGCCCCTCTACAACTTTCTCCATTACTTGAATACCAACGGGTACCTCAATAACACCGCCCTTCTTATCATTGGGGATCATGGCAGTCGTCTGGACCAAATTAGGAGCACAGCACAAGGGAAAATTGAGGACCGAATGCCGGTTTCGTATTTCGTTCTCCCGAAATGGTTCAAGGCTAAGTACCATCGAGCTTATGAAAACTTGAAAAGAAACTCGAATCGCGTTACCAGTGCCTTCGATGTCCATAAAACCCTTCATCACTTTATGAATTTGAATAGCCTATTACAGGTTGGGTCAAAGACAACTGCTCAATTTGATGATAATGATGATGAAATAGATGATGTCTTAGCATTACCCAACAATGAAACGATAGATTTAGATAGGCTACGAGGCACAAGTTTATTTAGCGAGTTGCCTAAAAGTAGGACCTGCTTTTCTGCAGGAGTCCCTCTTCATTGGTGCATATGCCATCGGAAGATATCACAAGCTCAGAATTTATCAGTTGCGGAGGAGGCCGCAAAGTTTGTGGTAACTCACTTGAATATGTTGCTTAAAGGGTCGGATTCTTGCATGACACTGCACCTACAGACACTGGATGAAGTGTCCAAATGGGATCCAAATGAAATTATACGAGAAGGCTGTCAAATCAATGAAAGTTACACAAATAGTACTGCACCTACGAGTAATTTCACAGTTGATACTAAAGCTATTACTATCACCAATACTTCTGAGAATGTTGGCTGTAGTGGTTCCTCAGAAGCGTTGGTTTTACAAATAGCGTTCACCGTAAGCCCCTCTGAGGCAACGTTTGAAACAACTGTGATACAGTTGGCAGAAGGGTGGTGGAAAATTACGGAAGATGTTGTTAGAACAAATAGCTATGAAGGTCAAAGTGAATGCGTAGAGCAAAAGTTGAAACCTTACTGCTATTGTGGAGAGGATGAGGGGATGTTTGGGGATTTTTTTTAATTGATATGATTGATTTAACTGATTTGATATTAATGATATTATGACCGCATGGTCATCGGGTAAAACGGTAAACACATAAGGACAGTAAGGACGATGACCTTGATGCTTTCACCATTAGTCAACACCCCATTTAGTTATTTTCATTACAATGATTATCTAGTCTGGGTAGTTTTTTGTTGCTGTATGAGCGCCATTGTTGCCAAATAAATATTGCATAGCTTGGTATAAGGAGGGTGAGCTATAATAAAAGTGTGATACTAAAATAGTAAAAATGCCAAACCAAATTTGATATTATAAAATGTAAATTAAAACGGAAAATGTGTCATTATACTAAGTATCTATACCATATAGGTAAGTGTATATTTGGGGCTGTAAGCGTAATATACCATAACTTAAATGAATAATTGGAAACACAAATGATGACACTTATCACTTCTCTAGGTATGTAATCTCAATTAAATATTATCCAACAAAGTGAGAGTGCAGTCTTCTTGGCTTCTCTTGTGAAACACCTTTGTTTCTAACCCTCGTCTACCTGCCCATCTTGATTCATATAAGTTTCCATTTTCATAGTCACCAAAGTCACGATTGATAATGTGAGTGAGCATTGAGCAATCGAGAAAGGAATATTTAATTTATTGCATTCTTCAATTCCAAATCAAAATGCATTCTAGTCAATAGTTTTTCCCCTTTCATCAAATATTCAAACATTCATTCCCACCTTCGAGTTACTCCCATCCAATTTTTATTACATTCTGCCCCCGTACTACAATATATCTAATCATGAACAATCGTTCTAAAGGGAAGAGCTCCCCCAAACCATCATTTGCTAGACGACCCGCTGCTGGATCCCGTCGGGACACCTCCGTCACCATAGGCTTGGAACAGGAGAATGACATGGAATATGCCAAGAATGTGGAAAGAACCACTCATATTACATCCATCCAAGAAATTCCCACGGCTAAATTGCCAAACATGAGCCCATCTTTTGCCGCAGCCATGCTGAGCTTACCATGGCCCCCACCAGAAACTGAAGCCGATGCCGGCGGTAGTGAAGCAGATGACAGTTCGGACGCGGACCTTCCAAAGAAGACTGCTGCCTTTGGTAAAATGTCACAACAACCAAAGAAAAATTGGGCGAAGAAAGTAAGTCAATGCGATCTTATGCAAAGTTCATTCATGTCATGCCATATTGCCATGCCTGGCCTACTGTTTAACATTACGCTCCTAATTTTATCGCAATCAACAGCGGTCCACGCCATCATTCCGACTTGGCCAGAAAAAGGGAGAGGAAGAGTACCGCCCATTTGCCATTCCAAAATTCAAGGATGTCCACACGAATTGGCCAGGATTCGATCATGAGCCCATTACCAACTGGAAGGAAAAGTACATGATTGCAAAACCCTACCCGAAGGACAGGTCAGAGTCGGAGGCTGAATCCAAAATTGTGCTGAACAGACCGTCCTACATGACCTCCAACAACAACTCAGTAATTGACTTCGATGGAGGACAAGGGACTTATAGCAAGATTCCGACTGACAGGTCCAAGACAACTTCGTACATTAAAGGTTGCAGCATCCGACCCAGGGTCTTTGTGGATCGTGTGCCAAGTTGCATTCGATAAGAAATACGACTACGATGATGAGCCTATCTATGCCCTGCTTTGACTGCTGATACTGATTAGTGATTAGAAGGCTAACGATTCACTACTCCACCAACATCACACCCGGTCTTGATTTACGTAACTGAAGGAAAGATGCAAATATTTGCCATTACATATTGTTAAAATTGTCAAGAAACATTTACTGATAGTTAAGATCCACCCTGTCCATAATATGTGTAAATCAACATGTATTAAAGTCTGAAAAGTTACTCAAATCTACACTTAAAACTGCAGAACTCTGTTTAGTTACATAACTCAAGCTTTTAATTAAGATATCGTACTTATGTTTGCCTAGATTCAGTTTTGATAATTATCTAGTTTAGTTTTGACATGTCATGCCATTCGTACAGCTAGATTAAAGGTTAAGTTAGCTCATGGTAAATAAAAAATCGGGGCATTGTGAGATGCAAACCTATTCCAATCTACTCATCAATGCATATTATTGCACTTTGATTTGGTGGCTCTAATCCAATCTAGCAACTTTGTTTTATTTATAGCCCATTACCTAAGAAAGGCTAAACAATACTTAATTACAAATTACCGAAAGTTGCTCCCAATTGCATATTGCATTCATTCATTGTTTCTTTCCTATTTCCCATCCCAAACAAAACTAGACAATGCGTAAGCGTAACGCAACACGCAACGTTGATATTTTGCTTGGTTGCGTACAAACGTTCTCTTGACGTATTTGACTCAAGACATTCCAACTTCTTTTCTTTCCACCGTCCTGCACCCTCTTTCACTCAACAACGGTACTAGTAGAACCGCTTTAGTAAAAGTAGAGAAGCTTCTCAATCTCTTCTGCTTCCTTTCAATTTTACTATCCACCTTTTCCCTCACATAAAAAGGATTACGGGCGACGACGACATGTTTGATCCTGATCCAATCCAATACAATGAATATCCAATTCTGTTCTGTTCCGTCCTCTCATCATCATCATCCCATCCTATCCTCCCTTTTCATAGTACAAGAACTACCCGACGAGTTTTTAAACAGTACTGGCCCCACGTTGTTCCCTGCCCATATTTCCCCCAACATAAATCTGTTTCTGGCCACACGGCATTTTTGATTGAAGTTCTGCGCTCACACGTCGTCGTCGTCGTCGCCAGTAAAAGTATCTGGTCGTTGCTGATGTCGATTGTTTAGTAGTCAATTTTTTAAATACACAAAGCATAATACTTTTAATTAATTACTAAACACGTCCAGTTAAAAAGCTACAGCGTATTTAATTGGAAAAAGGTACGTATTTAACATTAATG